>JANAVB010013397.1:10701580-10820838 GCA_029216955.1 Iris pallida
CTGACCAGGGGGTCAGCCGAGCCATTTGTTTTGGAATGGGCTTGGGTTAGTTTTAGGTTAGTATTAGGTTATGGTCTAAACCCGATAGCACTTGGTCTCTGTGTCCCTGATAGAAGGACACACTAGCTCGTGTCCGCGTTATCACGACACGCACGGGTCGAGTTTACGTGTCCAGACTCACCTACGTCGCGCGTGCCCTGGCGAGTCATATATGTGAAGACGAGACACGTACGCACGAAAATAGGGGTGACACATATGTGTCCGGCGAACTGGGGGTCGTTGAGGTGGCTGGACAGTGGCTTGGGCGTCGTCGTCGGGGCGCTCGGGTGGCGCTAAACTCGTCGGATTGCGGCGAACTCTACGGTGGTGGTTGATGGTGGTGATAGCTGCTGTGGAGGTGGCGGTGGGGTATGCGGAGTTAGGGTTACGGTGAGATGAAAGAGGAAGGGAAGACGGTGGTCGTGGTGGTCGGGTTTTTGCCTAGGGTTAGGGTTGGACTGGGGGGGTTATTTATTTATAGGAGGAAGAGGTCGGTTGGAAAGGCGTGGTCGCCGTGCGTGGCAGTCGCCGCACGTCGACGGTCGTCGGGGGCAGGTGGTAGAAACGTGGGTTTTTTGACGGCCAAATTGCAGAGAGGCCCCTAGACTTTAGGGAATTTACAGTTTGGTCCCTCCCCTAAGCTAATGCAAAGTGAAATTGCAAATCATAATTAAAACAATTCACAATTTGCAAACTACTATAATAACAATTTGACAAATTGCATAATGATATTAAAATATTTAAATATTACAAATGATATTAAAACAATTCAGTTTATTACAAAATAAATATTTTAATTAAAAACTATTTAAAAATCTTTTAAAAATTCTAGAAAAATTTCTAATAATTATATTAAGCTATTTTAAACACATAAATGCTATTAAATAATATTAAATATATTATTGAAATTGAGGGGCTTACAAATCTTTCCTCTTTGAAAAATTTTGTCCTCAAAATTCACAAGGATAGAAGACTCTACAAACATTCTATCATAAGCAATGCAACAAATGTCTAAGGCTACGATCAAAACTAACCTCTAAGGTATCAAGCGGGAACGGGTACATGGTTCCCTCGCGGTTGGGTCGAAAAGAAGGATATCTCTCCCTCATGTCCGACTCCCTCTCCCAAGTAGATTCACCCGGAGAGTTACGCTCCAAGCTACTCGTACTAAGGGTATAACCTTGTTCCTCAGCCTCTTCTCCCTCCTGTCTAATATCTCCACGGGCTGCTCAGTAACTGCAAGGCTCGGTCCGATCTCCAGCTCTGAATGATCTAGCACATGGCTGGGGTCCGTAACATATCTCCTCAGCTGAAATACGTGAAAGACATCATGAACTCCTGCTAGGTTGGGTGGAAGTACAACCCTGTAAGCTACATCTCCGATCCTGCCAAGTATTTCGAACGGCCCGATGTATCTAGGGCTCAACTTGCCTTCTCGTCCGAACCGATCGTCCTCTCTAGTAGGTGATATATTCACTAGCACCATATCACCGTCAGCGAACTCCATCGGTCTGCGACTAGCATCGGCCCAGTATTTCTGCCTGTCCTGAGCTACTCTGAGCCTGTCTCTGATCATCCCGACCTTCTCGCTGCATCCGTGATCATTTCTGGCCCAAGCATAACTCTGTCCCCAACATCATCCCAAAAGAGCAGTGTACGGCATCGTCGTCCATATAGTGCCTCGAAAGTAGACATACCGATGCTGGCTTGGTAGCTGTTGTTGTAAAAACTCTACCAAGTGCAGATGGCTCTCCCATGATCCGCCAAAGTCCAGCACACAACTCCTCAGCATGTCCTCTAGCATCTATCGTCCTCTCGGACTGCCCATCTGTCTACAGGTGGTACGCCGTACTGAACTTGAGTCGACTGCCCAACTCCTTCTGCAAGCTCCTCCAGTAGTGGGACGTGAATCTGCTGTCTCTGTCTGACACGATGCTCACTGGTACTCCTGTGCAAGCGAACTATCTGCTGCATGTATAGCTCCGCCAACTTCTCGGTGGAAAGCCCCACTTTGAAGGGTATAAAGTGCGCACACTTCGTCAGCCTGTCCACGATGACCCAAATGGCATCATTCCCTCCTTGGAACGAGGAAGCCGTGAGACGAAGTCCATCGTAATGTGTTCCCACTTTCACTCGGAAATGGGTAACGGCTGCAACGGACCAGCTGGCCTCTGGCGCTCTGCCTTGACCTGCTGGCAAACAAGGCATCTCGAAATGAAACGTGATACATCTTTCTTCATCCCGTGCCACCAAAGATGTTTTTGCAAGTTACGGTACATATTGTTAGCACCAGGTGAATAGAATATCGAGATCGGTACGCCTCCTGCAAGACTACCTCTATCAGCTCTCCCTTCGGCACGCACATCGGCTGCCATGTCTCAAGGATCCGTCCTCTGCTACGGTGAAGTCATCCAGCAATCCAGCTAAGCCTGGGCTCGAAGTCTGCGAAGGCTCTCATCTGTAGACTGTGCCTCCCTGATCTGCTCCATCAAACCTGACTGCATGTCAAGCGCCATCATCTGTATCACTGATCCTGGCCGAACTATCTCGATACCGAGCTTCTCCAGATCTTCCCGCAAATGTCGATCTATCATCAGATACTATGCCATCGATGCCTGCTCAGCGCATCTGCCACCACATTTGCCTTCCCGGGGTGATACTGTAAATCGATATCGAAGTCCTTCATCAACTCCAACAATCATTTTTGCCTCATGTTCAGCTCTTTCTGCGTGAACACCTACTTCAAGGTCTTGTGGTCAGTAAAGATTTCCACACGCTCTCCGTATAAGTAATGTTTCCATAACTTGAGTGCAAAGATCACCGCAGCTAACTCTAGGTCATGGGTAGGATAGTTCCGCTCATGAGTCCGTAATTGCCTAGATGCATAGGCAATCACTTTTCCATGCTGTTGTAGGACATCCTAGTCCCTTTCTCGAAGCATCGTTGTATATGGTGAAACCTCCAGATCCTGAAGGTAATGTCAGAACTGGAGTGGTCGTCAGCCTCCTCTTCAGCTCCTCAAATGTTGCCTGGCAGTCCTCTGACCAGATGTACTCTGCGTCCTTCCGCGTCAGCTTCGTCATGGGTTCAGCTATCCTAGCAAAGTCCTGGACGAACTTTCTATAATAGCCGGCTAAACCAGAAAGCTCCTGATCTCTGAAACTGACATCGGAGCCTTCCATGTCTCAACGGCAGCAATCTTCCTGGGATCCACTGAGATCCCCACTCCAGTAACTACATGGCCGAGAAACTCCACTCGGTCTAAAAAGAACTCGCACTTCGACAATTTGGCATACAATCTCTTCTGTCTTAGAATCTCCAAAACTGTCCACAAGTGCTCTGTATGCTCCTCCGGCGTCTTCGAGTATATCAGGATATCGTCGATGAACACTACGACAAACTTATCCAGATACTGGTGAAATGTCTTATTCATCAAGTTCATAAAGACAGCTGGCGTATTTATGAGACCAAATGGCATCACCAGAAACTCGTACTGCCCGTACTTCGTGTTGAACGTCGTCTTCTGGATGTCTACTGCCCTGACCTTCACCTGGTGGTACCCGAATCTTAAATCTATCCTGGAAAATATTTCGCCCCACTCAACTGGTCGAACAAATTATCTATCCTGGGCAGAGGATATTTGTTCTTAATGGTGATGGTATTCAACGCCCGGTAGTCAATACACAACCGAACTGTACTATCCTTCTTTGGCACAAAGTGCACTGGCGCTCCCCATGGAGAAGCACTAGATCGAATGAAACCCTTTTTCAACAGGTCATCAATCTGCTCTTTCATTTCTACGGCCTCCTTGGGGTTCACTCTATAGCAAGTCCGGGATACTGGTGATGAACCCGGTACTAAATCTATAGTGAACTCCACATCTCTGTCAGGCGGAAGTCCTGAAAGATCCTCTGGGAATACATCCATAAACTCCCTAATGATAGGGTGTGGCGGTGCTATCTCCCCAACGGTCGCACAACAGTTCGGCTCTAGGCTGATTTCCGGCCCTGTCCTCCTGACACTGAATGGTGTCGTACCTGGGGGACTGAACAGAATACTACCCTCATGACAGTCTATAGCTGCATGGGCATAGCTAAGCCAGTCCATCCCCAATATGATATCATACCCGGGGAGTGGCATCACAAAGAATCGTCCCCTGAACTCTCTCCCGACTATAGTAATGGAGCATCTATAGATAGCTCTAATGGGCACTGGTCCGCCTCCCGTCATTACTCTACTCATCTCCTCGGTAGGTGTAGCTACTAAGTGGTGTTTATGCATAAACTTTAATGACAGGAAGCTATGAGATGCACCAGAATCAAACATGCATAGAGCTAGAAAAGTATACAAATAAATATGACCTGTGATGACGTCAGCCAAATAATCGGGCTCCGAATCCTGCTCCGGCTCCGGCTCAAGGGCCAGACTATAAGTCTTCCCCTGGGGTCCCTTCTGCTGGTGCAGATGTTGCCCAAACCTCTGCTGCTGAGTCGGAAGCGGCCCTCTAGATACCTTGGCTACTGGACAGTCCCGAAGCTGATGGGTGGCAGACCCACAAGCTAAACACTCTCCTAACCTCTTCCTACAGATAGCAGCGTCATGGCCTACCCTCTTATAGAAAACACACAAAGCTCCATTCTGCTGCTGCCGGGGTCCCGGGGATCTAACTGGCGGGGTTGGGCGATGTGATATAGGGGGACGATATGTCTGCTGGTGTGGCATCGGTGCTCTCTGCTGGAAAGCCTGACGTTTGGACGGTCCCTCGAGGTGTACAGAAGCCGGCCTCTTGCAAGACAGAAGATGCTCCTCAATGCTCCTGGCCAACTCTAGGCTCTGGTAGTATTCAGTCGTACCGTTCGCCACTATAAGAATGCCAACGTCTGGAACTAGACTATGGCAAACCTACGCGTCATCTCCTCAGGGTCTGCAACTAGACTAGGAACAAAACGGCTCAGGCGACTAAACTCTGCCGCATACTCGTCAACAGAACGGTTCCCCTGCTGGATGTTCTGGAATCGTAGCCCCATGGCTACCCTAGCGGTGGTCGAGAAGAATTTCTTCTTGAACTGGGTTTTGAACTGATCCCAAGTGGCCCTTCCTCTCACAAATAGCGGCTCATTCTGGAACCAAACTCATGCCAAGTCTGTCAACAGAAATCTCGCTGCCCTCGACCTGGAGGTCATTCGGCAACCTAGCTCCAAGGAGCTTCCTCTCTACCGAGTCTAGCCAGTCATCTGCTACAACTATGCCCTCAGTCCCTAAGAACTCCTTGGGGTTCAGACCCATGAAGTTCTTGATTGTCCCTGCTCTCTGCAGTGGCTCTACAGATGGTGGGACCACGGTACGTTCCTCAAAATGCTCCATGCTCTAGCGTAGTAGGGTGGTCTGCTCCTGACGGGTCGTTAGGAACCCCTGAATCAAAGTGAGCAGTTGGTTCCCGTCGAGTGTGACAGAAGCCTGGGTAGGTATAGTGATAGGTGGTGGTGGGAGTATCGGGTCCTGCTGGGACTGTAATGTGGAAGGTGGTGGAGGCATTTGGGTTGGTGGATTTATGGAGTAGGGGAGTATAGTAGATGGAGGTGTATCGGTCAACTGGTCAGCTGACTGGATAGGTAGTGTGCCATTCTCAGGTGTGACATACTGGGATGAACGAGTAAGCACCATCTAAAAAAAATAAAAAGGACTTATAAGGACTCTTTAAAGTAAATAGTCATAAATAACAAGGAAAATCCAATTTGTAATAACAAACATGTGATGCGTTTCCTATGTTGCAATCCTAGTATTCCTCTAGATGTTCTAAGTGTCATTCCTAATGTTGTCTAATTACCTTAAGTTCCTAATTGCAGGCAAGCTTGGTACAATAACGTAATCAAACAATTTAGTCAGGACCTGCATGGGCTACCACTAAAAACATGTCACAACCTGCTATCCAAATTGTTAGGCCGGGCCGAGTCATGTCCAGCCTACGCTTGAGAAAAAGCGTAGTAAGCTGTTCTAAAGATAACAAGGTAAGACTAAAATGTGCTAACAGTTCTATATATAAAGAAGAGTCATAAATGCTCCAAACACAAAAGTTATCTCATATAATAATAAGTCCAAGTACAAGTCCGAAATATAAAACTGGATACAGGTCCAGTTATAAAATACGTAGTCTAATACATGACTACACTAAATATCTCGAGCAATAAACTAGACGAGTTTTCCCGCAGGTACATCCTCGTAAGACAAAGCCTGGTCATCGGCAGTATAACTCCATAATATGAGTCACAGGGCAACTCCTCCTCAGTAAGAATACCTACAACGTTATCCTGTCAGGACGGGAGCAAGTACTGAATCTAACAAACATATAATACTAATCATGTGATGAAAAGAAATGACATATCATGTTTGTTCAGTTTTAGATACATTTTATCATGGCAATAGACATTCATTTTAAAGTTTAAAACTGTAGTAGGTGAGTGATTAGTCAATAGGTAATCAGGATGTACAGTGGTACATATTAATTTTCTGAAGCGTACATACGTATCCTTAACGGCATCGGTGCATATCCATACACAAACACGGGAGCAGACATACGACAAAGTTATATATAGAATATAACAGTGCTCAGTAAATACATACGGAGAAGGGGGGCATGATCACGTACACTACTAACAGTTCCCCCTTAACCCGTTGTTTAAACATGTGAGAGATATGAAAACTGTTCTAAGCATGGTAGATACTGAAAGTAATACAACATGTGAAGTTTTAACTTACTACCCCAAGGATCAGCATTTAACATGGTTGGAATTCGCAGTTTATGGTTATAGCAGTATGTAAAGTTTGTAGAAGTACTTGCCTTTAGCAAAGCAAAGCAGCGATAAAAATGCTATAGATGTCTGGTAATTCGTCACTGTAAAAATAAATACATAAACTTAGTTTTTATACTAAGTTAGACACTAAGACACTAGTGGTGCAACACGACTTTCTGACTGGACACTTAGCCAAATGGTGACTTTAGCATAGGAGACCAATATGGGATGACACAATAACCAAACTATCTTTCTAAGGCCTTTACACTAGTGCGGGGTGAGGTCCAATACGACTATAACTCAAAACAACACAAAATATTGAAAGTCGTAATTAGGCAATAAATAAATCAAACTGTACATTGTGTTCCAAAAAATTTTAGATAGACAAAATGCTCAATTTTACATAAAATAAATTATCAAAATGATCCTTGTTAATTATAGAAATTTATACTAATTTTTTTGGAATTTATAAACCCTCATAAATATTTATTAAAATCAGCAAACATAAATATACTGAAAATGAGTTCTGTTTTCCTATTTTTATAAAATAACAAAAGCACTTAATAAATGCTGGAAAAATTATATTAAATTGTCTAAATTAACATAGTATTTAAATACAATTTTTTCCAGATTTTTACAGCAATTAAAGCATATATATAAATTCAAAAACAGCAAGCAATAGTTTCTGGAAAATAATTAATTAATTATTTACTATTTTTGTCCATGTATTTGAATTTGAACCGAAGTCCAGATACAGGACCCAGAGCCATGAATCAAGTCCAATATGACTTGTACAGACTCTGAATGTATTAGACATAATTGGGCCCAAAAACCTTGCTAGGCTTGGAAATCAATTGGTCGAACAAATAAAATACAGGAATTTAATAATAATAATATATATTTTAGAGTGGTAAAAATATAAGTCACAAATATTCAATAAAATAACCTTGTGAAATTTTACAACAATATTTTGTACAAGGTAGAATTTGAAATACATATAAATGTATAACAACAATATTTATATATACATATAAATATTATGTATGATATATATATATATTATATATATCTATATTATTATATATATATATATATATTAAAAAATATATTATATATAAAAAAAAAAAAAATATATATAATATTATATCTATATATATATCTATATATATATATTATCTATATATAATATATATTAATATATATATATATTATATCTATATTAAAAATATAGATATATATATCTATATATATAATATAATATCTATATATATATAATATATATCTATATATATATATAGTTATAATTATATATATATTAATATTTTTAATTATATATTATATAATATATATATATATATATTATATATATATATTATATATATATATATATATAATGGATATATTAATGGATATAATGGATATATATATATATATAAATGGATATATTATACATATATTAAATATACATATATATATAAGAAATACTAAATATAAAATATTATATATATATATATAATATATATATATATATATATATAATATATATATATATATATATATATATATTGCATTACAAACAGTATATATACATATATAACAGTATATTAATAATATATATATAGTATATATATATTAGATATATATATATATATATATATATATATATATATATGTATACATAAAAAAAATATATATATAGATATCTATATATATATATAGATATATATATAAATATATATATTATACTGTTATATATGTATATAAATATATAATATAATATATATATATATATACACACACACAAAATATATATACACACATATATATAAATAATAAATAAAAACAAAAATAAAACAAAATAACCAACAAACAGGGGGCTCGAACTCGGCCCAGAGGGGTCGGGTTCTTGGGCTCGGTCGGGCTGGCCAAGGGGTCAGCCCGAGCCATTGTTTAGGAATGGGCTTGGGTTAGTTTTAGGTTAGTATTTGGTTAATGGGTCTAAACCCGATAGCACTTGGTCTCTGTGTCCTGACAGTTTAGGACACACGAGTCTCGTGTCCGCATTATGCACGACACGCACGGGTCGAGTTTTATGTGTCCAGACTCACCATTACGTCGTGCATGTCCTGGCGAGTCATATATGTGAAGATGAGACACGTACGACACGAAAATAGGGTGACACGTACGTGTCCGGCGAACTGGGGGTCGTTGAGGTGGCTGGACGGCGGCTGGGGGCGTCGTCGTCGGGGCACTCGGGTGGCGCTGGACTCGCCGGAGCGTGGCGAACTCTACGGTGGTGGTTGATGGTGGTGATAGCTGCTGTGGAGGTGGCGGTGGGGTATGGCCGGAGTTAGGGCTACGGTGAAGAGGAAATGGGGAAGACGGTGGTCGTGGTGGTCGAGTTTTTGCCTAGGATTAGGGTTTGGACTAGGGGGGTTATTTATAGGGGGAAGAGGTCGGCTGGAAAGGCGGTGATCGGCCGTGCGTGGCAGTCACCGCACGTCGACGGTCGTCGGGGGCAGGTAGGAAACGTGGGGTTTTGACAGCCAAATTGCAGAAAGGCCCCTAGACTTTAGGAATTTACAGTTTGGTCCCTCCCCTAAGCTAATACAAAAGTGAAATTGCAAATCATAATTAAAACAATTCATAATTTGCAAACTGCTATAATAACAATTTGACAAATTGCATAATGATATTAAAACAATTTTAAATATTACAAAATAATATTAAAACAATTCAGTTTATTACAAAATAATATATTTTGATTTAAAAACTATTTAAAAATCGTTTAAAAATTTTAGAAAAATTCCTAATAATTATATTAAGCTATTTTAAACACATAAATGCTATTAAATAATATTAAAATATTATTTTGAAATTTAGGGGCTTACACAAGTCCTTGCATTGAAACAAAGTAGTCTAAGTTAACTAAATGAAGTGCCTTCTGAACAGGCTTGAAATGTAGCACACGAAAGGATAAAGAGTACTTCATGAAATTGAGTTAAAAAATACGCATACGTCGCGCTAGGACATGAGACAGGGACACGCACTTGATATTGAAAGTTTATCTGAATTGTTGACTAACTTGGTTTACTTTGGACAAGGAAGGCCGGACGGTAAGTATAGGTAAGTCGTGCATGTATTTCAATGCAAACACTTGAATTTGGTAACACGGGATAGGTTATGATATATGCCATGAAACTGATCCTAATACAAGATTAGAAAGACAATAAATGAAAGACGGTGCACAAAAGTAAATAGAACGTGTTTGGTAATGATAGCATCGTGGGCGAGCTAGCTTCCCCACCAGTGCATAACAATGTACTGATAACCCCACAGATTGCTTGCAGGAAGCACGAGACGTCATCGGGTACAGAGCTTTTCTCGAACGTGCTAAGGCGCGGAGCTATCTCTGGAGTCTTACAGCGTTGCAAGGAGCTGAAGCACCATATACAGGATATAATGTATCGGAACATCGCCATGAATCATTCCATGTTGTAAGCCATTTGGCACGCCTTTTATGTTTCAGAGACCTGCATGGGCCACCACTTAAACCATGTCACGCCCCAGAACCAGAATACTGGAGAGCGGGGGCAGACATAGCCAGCTACGTATATTGAAGTGCAACCCACCTCGTTATACGGTCACGGCTGTCTAGATACATGAGGGTTTAACTACAAGCTAGCAGTCTCTTAAGGTCATGAACAAGCCTATTGTCTCAATCACAAGCAAGTAAGTAAAAGTTACAAGATGTATGATCATTAAATATACAATAGTAAGGCGTCCCAAACATTACATATTCAGTTGATCATGAAGCTAGTCGTTACAAAACGTCAGGACTAGCAAGAGTTTAGTCATACATGATCAACCCTAGGATCTGTCAATCATGTTACAGCCCGTAGGCAGACAATAAGTAAAAGTACAACCGAGCTAAACATGTGCTCATCGGCTAAACGCCTCAAAAGAATATTTTACAATAAAGTGGGAGAGCCAAAAACAACCCACTCGTTGCCCTGGTTACGCCTGGTGGTCACCATCGGGCTGGAAGGTCGGTAGATCCTCTGGAGCTGCTCCGAAATCTGGCCATACAAAACCAGCTGGGTCAGATCCCAGAAAGAGCAAGTGCCACAAAGGAAGCTTCACTTAGGAACTAAAACCAGCAATCAGCACAAGAGTATAAAATAAATAGCGAAAACTGGTAATAAGGAAAACAAATCAGGATGATATACGACGAGATAACCATGGAACTATTTAGATAACCAGGTTACAACCCGTAAACCAAACAAGGACCGGGGTTGTAACCCTTCGTCTGAACGGAACTTAGTTTCCCACCATTTATCGGCAAGATAATATCAGAAAATTAGGACATACAATAGGATCAAGACAAGACTAGTCTGGCTCTTCCATCCAATCAATCACGGCCAAACAAGAATTACGGCCTGATACTTTAACTAACTAGGGTTGTCACAAGCCTAATTACTAACAAGATGCAGTGAGATTATTCCACAGCCACAAGCCCTGCAGACCATCCAGGTTACCCAGGTCGAAAGATTAGAGTTGAATTCAGGTGGGTACATCGTCCAGAAAATGCATGTACCCTTAGGTAGCTTGAAGGGTGCAACACATGACAGTGTGCTAGAAATGTGCCCTACTCGACGGCAGGCTACAGATCCCAGGAGCGCCCAGGTAACGGGATTGCCTGTAGCTGGGAAATCTCTTCATGACTACTGTGTAATTCTAGTTATTAGCCTTAGTCCAATTTAGTAGGTACTCCTGACCGTGGTACTCAGGAGTCCATGTCCTAGACATGATGCAAGACAGGACTGGTTTTTTTGTACAAGCACAATCGCCCACGCTGTCCAGGTAATTTATACAGGTCATGTCATGTCAGGTAGCCGTCGCAATAGCTGATCAAAATAAATCATGTCAGGTGTACTTGTCAGGAGTACGCCACGAAGGGCCACTATCATGTCATGTTCAATTATCATTTACAAACATATTAAGTAATTTCGTGATTATTAAGTTCATGACAAAAGGCGTAAGGATATAAAATGGACGTAAAAATATACAATAGGGGTTTCAAGACATGGACAAATGATAATAAAATAATAGTATACAGGGCTATTAGAGAGCCATGCGGCTCAGGCATATGCGGCCAGGAATGATCTCATGCGGCTGGAAAGAGAACAATCCATGCGGCTAAATAGGGTCAGGCGCATGCGGCTGATGGGGAGCGGAGTATATGCGGCTGGCGGGGAAGGGGTTCTCTTACGGCTGATGGGGGCCCGGGTTCATGCGGCTCGCAGAGCAAAGATTCATGCGGCTCAATTGGTGGGCGCACATGCGGCTGCATAAGCAGGGAGGCGCATGCGGCTAGGCGGTTCAGGATCTCATGCGACTGGCGGGGGCAGGTATCATGCGGCTGAAGGGGATCAGGGTCTATGCGGCTCGGAGATCCAGTCAGTCATGCGGGTGAGAAGACTCGAGTCCTCATACGGCAGCAGGAGTATTGCCTATGCGGCTCAAAAGTCTCGGAGCCCTATGCGACTAAGGGAAATACTCATATAGTGGGATGATGGATGTACATACGGCTGATGGAAATGAGCCCATGCGGCTAAGAATGGGACTGACGCCCATGCGGCTGCAGAAGCAAGGGGTGCATGCGGCTGAGTTGGGGAGAAGTCCATGCGACTAGAAATACGAGGGTCTCCTGCGGCTCAATTATGCATGCGGCTGGGAGAACACTTGCCGCATAAAATGTTCATGCGGGCAAGTCTAAGCACAGTTCATCTTCTCCAAAATTTTCGAGAAGACGAACACCATGAGAGCCAAGTTCTCAAGCTCCATAAAACCCTCATCCGGAGTCCAAATCCGAACTTCCATAGGTCAAAATGGGGTAGAACGAAATTTTCTACAACATAGAACCATCAAAACTTAGAAATAACAAGAATAAGTAGATCAAAATCCAAGAAATCCGAAAATAATATAATTGTAGATCTACAAGAATATAGCCATGGAAAGTGGAAACGCCAAGTACTAAAGTAAGTTAAAATGCTGTAAGGAAGAGAATGAAGCAATAAAATTGGAGTTCCTCCATGAAGCAAGTTGCACTTGCCTAGACCTCACTCTCTTGGTAGGTGCAGGAGTTAATGGTGGAGAAGAAGAAGAAGAAATAAATGAAGAGAGAGAAAGAAGAATGGGTAATAAATACTATGGGTGGTGGTAGGTAGGGGGTTCACCCTTGGTCCATAATGAACCAAAGCAAACCGAGCCAAGCCAAACCAACCCAGGAATAAACCAAGCCATGAGGAAAACTAAGCAAGGAATCATGCAATACAAGATAAAATACGTACACATATTCCAAAATACGTAATACGAACCACAGGCATTACAACTCTACCACCTTAAAAGAATTCCGTCCTCGGAATTTAATTAAGAGGATAGAGAGACAAGGACAAGCTATCTTAATCACAAGCAAGCTATAACTAGGCAGGCAATCACTTATTCAAGCAAGGAATCGAAGGCATGAGGCATAAGGAAGACATTATACCTCATGAGTCAAACAGGTCGGGATACCGCGATCGGATATCGTCCTCACGCTCCCATGTTGACTCACCCAAAGAGTGATGACCCCAAGCAACTCGGACTAACTTGATAGTCTTATTCTTGAGCGTCTTCTCTCTTCGGTCCAATATAGACACGGGCCTCTCCTCATACGAAAGGTTGGTACCAACAACCAATTCCGAATGATCTAGGATGTGGCTCGGGTCTGGGATATACCGTCGTAATTGGGATACATGGAACACGTCATGCACCTCGCTTAGCGACGGTGGAAGAGCGAGACGATAGGATACATCTCCTACTCGCTCCAGAATGTCGAACGGTCCTATATACCTAGGACTAAGCTTTCCCCGCACGCCGAAACGAATGACGCCACGGTTAAGCAAAATTCTCAGGAATACATAATTGTCGACCGAAAACTCGAGAGGACGCCGATGAGAATCGGCCCAATATGCTGGCGATCTTGGACAACTCGAAGGTGATCTCGGACTCTCCTGACCACTCCAACTGTCTGGGCAATCATTTCTGGACCGAGCATCTGCCTCTCTCCAACATCATCCCAGGCTAACGGGGATCTGCACTTCCTACCATACAGTGCCTCGAATGGTGCCATCTGGATGCTAGCCTGGAAGCTGTTGTTGTACGAGAACTCCACCAGGTGCAGGTGATCCTCCCACGAACCACCGAAGTCAAGTGTACAAGATCTCAACATGTCTTCAAGAGTCTGGATTGTACGCTCCGACTGTCCATCTGTCTGCGGATGATATGCTAAACTGAACTGGAGATGAGTTTCCAAACTCTCCTGCAGGCTACGCCAAAAGTGAGACGTGAACCTTGAATCTCGGTTCGAAGTGATACTGACTGGTACTCCGTGAAATCTGACGATCTGCCTGAGATAAATCTCCGCTAGCTGAGCCGTCGACTGTCCAACTCTGAACGGAAGGAAGTGAGCTACCTTCGTGAGCCTGTCAACTATAACCCAAATAGCATCTCGACCAGCTGGGGACCTAGGTAATCCAGTTACAAAATCCATGGTCACATGTTTCCACTTCCATTCTGGAATCGGCAAGGGCTGAAGAAGTCCAGCGGGCCTATGATGTTCAGCCTTAACTTGTTGGCAGACTAAACAACAAGAGAAAAACCGGGCTATCTCCCTCTTCATGCCATTCCACCAAAAGTGCTGACGGATATCACGATACATCTTCGTACTGCCAGGATGGATGGAATACTGAGAACTGTGCGCCTCTGTCATAATCTCCTGTCTGATATCTCTACTGGGCACACAAAGACGCTTACCATGTCGAAGTGTACCATCCTCATAAATGCATAACTCGGGTCGCTGGCCTGCCTCACACTCTGCTCTGAGTCGCTGAAGCTTGGAATCTGTTGACTGCGCCATCCGGATCCTCTCGACTATAGTGGACTGAACTCGCATGCTGGCCATCAATGCCATACTGGAAGGGAGGACAACTTCAATACCCATCTTCTGAAGATCAGCTAACAGCTCTGGTTGTGCTGTTAGGAAATAAACTCCGGCTCTCTGGCTCAATGCATCTGCAACAATGTTGGCCTTCCCAGGATGATACTGCAGGTTGACATCATAATCCACAAGAAGTTCCAACCATCTCCTCTGACGCATGTTAAGATCCTTCTGGGTGAAAACATACTTCAGGCTCTTGTGGTCGGTAAAAATCTCCACCCTATCTCCATACAAATAGTGCCTCCACAACTTAAGTGCAAACACTACTGCTGCCAGCTCCAAGTCATGGGTTGGGTAATTCCTCTCATGATCACGAAGTTGTCGTGACGCATAAGCTATTACCTTCCCATGCTGTATCAGAACACATCCTAGACCTCTGTCGGAAGCATCACAATATACTGAGAATCCTCCGGTTCCATCGGGAAGCGTGAGAATATGAGCTGTTATCAATCCTCGCTTCAACTGCTCAAAAGAACTCTGACACTCTGCTGTCCAAGCAAACTGTACATCCTTGCGGGTCAACTGCGTCAATGGTGCTGATATCCGAGCAAAATCTGAAACAAATCGCCGGTAATAGCCGGCCAATCCAAGAAAACTACGAACTTCTACAACGGTGCTGGGTACTGGCCATGACTCGATAGCCACAATCTTCTGGGGATCCACTTCTACTCCTCCTCTGGTGATGATATGACCCATATACGAAATGCGATCGAGCCAGAACTCGCATTTACTGAACTTGGCATATAACTGGTGCTCCCTGAGAGTCTGAAGAACCACACGAAGATGCTGCTCATGCTCCGCCTCACTCCTACTGTAGACCAGGATGTCATCTAAGAACACAATCACAAACAGATCCAAGTAAGGCATGAAGATACGATTCATGAGGTCCATGAATACTGCCAGCGCATTGGTCGCTCCAAAAGGCATAACAAGGAACTCCCAATGCCCATATCTCGATCTAAAGGTTGTCTACGGAATGTCCTGCTCTCTGACCCTGATCTGATGATATCCTGAGCGCAAGTCGATCTTCAAAAATACAGATGCCCCCTTGAGTTGATCAAACAAGTCATCTATCCTCGGGAAAGGATATCTGTTCTTGATTGTCACTGAGTTCAAGGTACGATAGTCAACACATAACATGGACGTACCATCCTTCTTTTTTACAAGAAGCATCGGGGCTCCCCAAGGCGATCCACTAGCACGAATGAATCCCTTGGTCCTAAGTTCTTCAATCATCTTGTACAATATCTCCAATTCTGACGGCGCCATCCTGTAGACTCTCTCTGATACTGGAGCCGTCCCGGGAATCAAGTCTATGGTGAACTCGATCTCCCGCTCTGGCGGCATACCTAGAAGCTCTTCTGGGAAAATGTCTGGGAACTCATCGACTACCCTGGGCAACTGAACTGCTGCTACTGCCATCCGCAATATCGGAGGAGAAGACTCAACCTCGCCTCGAGAGAAGAAAAATTTTGGCTCACCTGGAATGCTAAAAATAACCCTGCCAATATGGCAGTCTATTCTAGCATACTGGTTCCTCAACCAATCCATCCCTAAGACCACATCATAATCGGTCATCGGAAACTCTATCAATCTAGCAGAAAACTCTCTACCGCTAACTACGATCCGACACGAGGAAAACACTCTATCTACTCCTACAAGTCCGTTACCAGTAAGTATATTGAGCCTTACTGATAATGACTCGGGCTCCAATCCTATTCGTATCGCGAATCGTGCAGACATAAAAGAATGCGATGCACCAGAATCAAATAAAGCTGAAGCTGGAAAGGAGTTGACGAGAATAGTACCTGCCACTACCTCTCCTGGTGCTAATCCTTCCTCCATGGTCATCGCCATAGCCTGACCATGCCCTCGGGGTGCTGGTCCCCTCTACTAAAATTCTCGCTGCCTGCTCTGACTCTGGGCTTGGGCTTCTGCATACTGCTGGGGGTTCTGCTGCTGGAATACTTGGGCCTGAGGCGGCAAGGGCCTTGGCAATGGATACTGCTGCTGCTGCTGCTGGACTGGAACTGGGGCTGGTCCCCTCACCGAAGAGATAGATAGGTTGGACGATGATGAACCACCCCTATTCGGGCAGGATCCAACCCTATGGTCTGGTGCTCCACAAGCCAGGCACAATCCCTGCGTCCTGCGACATTCTGCCATCACATGGCCTGGCTTCCCACAATGAGAACATCCCACTACGGAAGACTGCTTCTGCTTATGCTGCTGCTACTGAGGGTACGTCGGGGCTGAATGCTGAACCGACGTTACTGAGGCTGCTCGCCTCGGAGCTCCAATAGTCAAAGCCCTGGCTGCCGGGACTGGGGCTGAAGACTGATTCATCTGGCCGTGGGATCTCTTCCGACCTCCAGCCCTATCCACAATCCTCTGGGAGGTATACTCATGCCTCCTAGCTGCTCTCAAGACTGCATCAAAAGTCTGATGCTCAAATTGCTCAACTGCCAATAGAATCTCCAGGTGAAGCCCTTGCTGGAATCGCTGGGCTCTATCATACTCGGTTGCTACCAAAGTGTGAGCAAACCGACTGAGTCTCGAAAACTCGGCCGCATATCCGTCGACCGTCCTGCCTCCTTGCTTCAGATTGGTGAACCTCGTCTGTAGATCGTACCGAGCTACAGCATCAAAATACTTGGTTTGGAATCTCTCTCTGAATACCGCCCAAGCAATGGGTGCCACTAATCCATCAGGCTGTGCTGCCCACCAGCTGCGAGCAAGATTCAATAACTGCAGGCGCACCACGGCCACCTTCTCGTTCTCTGGGGTCCTGGCTGCTTTTAGAATTGCTCTGTGTCCTAAAGCCAAGCGTCTGCGGTGATAGCGTCTTCACTACCATCGAAGAAGGGAGGGTTCAAGCGCTTGAAGCTGTTGGCCGCGCTATTGCCCTGATGACCTCCTCTGGTCAAAGCGTCTGTTACTGCCTGGTGCAAGGCATCTCCTCTACGATCCTGAGAAGCTATCAAGGTCCTGATGAGTCCTACCAAAGTGCCATCATCAGGTTCTACAGGCTGAACTGGCTGGACTGGTGGCTCTCCATCAGAAGGTACGACTCTGGAGGCTACTCCGGAATGCTGGGCTTGATCCCCGGGTTGCTGCTGATCCATATGAAGTTCTTCGCCTTGCTGACCGGCAGGTCCAGGAACGATGCCGCTGAAGAAGATGACATGGGGAACAATAAGGAAAGACCAAGACAGA
Organism: Iris pallida; assembly: GCA_029216955.1. Classification (NCBI taxonomy): domain Eukaryota; kingdom Viridiplantae; phylum Streptophyta; class Magnoliopsida; order Asparagales; family Iridaceae; genus Iris; species Iris pallida. The sequence continues at coordinate 10,719,668 of JANAVB010013397.1, forward strand.
TCAACGATACAAGCATATGATCAGGACAAGAATCCAGGGATTCAGAAGATACGAGCAGAGATCAAGGGCGAATATTGATTGAGACATCTATTCGGTAAATTCTCACATATCTTGATTCACAAGACCTGCATGGGCCACCACTTAAACCATGTCACGCCCCAGAACCAGAATACTGGAGAGCGGGAGCAGACATAGCCAACTACGTATATTGAAGTGCAACCCACCTCGCTATACGGTCACGGCTGTCTAAAAACATGAGGGTTTAACTACAAGCCAGCAGTCTCTTAAGGTCATGAACAAGCCTATTGTCTCAATCACAAGCAAGTAAGTAAAAGTTACAAGATGTATGATCATTAAATATACAATAGTAAGGTGTCCCAAACATTACATATTCAGCTGATCATGAAGCTAGTCGTTACAAAATGTCAGGACTAGCAAGAGTTTAGTCATACATGATCAACCCTAGGATCTGTCAATCATGTTACAGCCCATAGGCAGACAATAAGTAAAAGGTACAACCGAGCTAAACATGTGCTCGTCGGCTAAACGCCTCAAAAGAATATTTTACAATAAAGTGGGAGAGCCAAAAATAACCCACTCGTTGTCCTGGTTACGCCTGGTGGTCACCATCAGGCTGGAAGGTCGGTAGATCCTCTAGAGCTGCTCCAAAATCTGGCCATACAAAACCAGCTGGGTCAGATCCCAGAAAGAGCAAGTGCCACAAAGGAAGCTTCACTTAGAAACTAAAACCAGCAATCAGCACAAGAGTATAAAATAAATAGCGAAAACTGGTAATAAGGAAAACAAATCAGGATGATATACGACGAGATAACCATGGAACTATTCAGATAACCAGGTTACAACCCGTAAACCAAACAAGGACCGGGGTTGTAACCCTTCGTCTGAACGGAACTTGGTTTCCCACCATTTATCGGCAAGATAATATCAGAAAATCAGGACATGCAATAGGATCAAGACAAGACTAGTCTGGCTCTTCCATCCAATCAATCAGGGCCAAGCAAGAATTATGGCTTGATACTTTAACTAACTAGGGTTGTCATAAGCCTAGTTACTAACAAGATGCAGTGAGATTATTCCACAGCCACAAGCCCTGCAGACCATCCAGGTTACCCAGGTCGAAAGATTAGAGTTGAATTTAGGTGGGTACATCGTCCAGGAAACGCATGTACCCTTAGGTAGCTTGAAGGGTGCAACACATGACAGTGTGCTGAAAATGTGCCCTACTCGACGGCAGGCTACAGATCCCAGGAGCGCCCAGGTAACGGGATTGCCTGTAGCTGAGAAATCTCTTCATGACTACTGTGTAATTCTAGTTATTAGCCTTAGTCCAATTTAGTAGGTACTCCTGACCGTGGTACTCAGGAGTCCCTGTCCTAGACATGATTCAAGACAGGACTGGGTTTTTTGTACAAGCACAATCGCCCACGGTGTCCAGGTAATTTATACAGGTCATGTCATATCAGGTAGCCGTCGCAACAGCTGATCAAAATAAATCATGTCAGGTGTACTTGTCAGGAGTGCGCCACGACGGGCCACTATCATGTTATGTTCAATTATCATTTACAAACATATTAAGTAATTTCGTGATTATTAAGTTCATGACAAAAGGCGTAAGGATATAAAATGGACGTAAAAATATACAATAGGGGTTACAAGACATGGGCAAATGATAATAAAATAATAATATACGGGCTATTGGAGAGCCATGCGGCTCAGGCATATGCGGCCAGGAATGTCTCATGCGGCTGGGAAGAGAACAATCCATGCGGCTGAATAGGGTCAGGCGCATGCGGCTGATGGGGAGCGGAGTACATGCGGCTGGCGGGGAAGGGGTTCTCATGCGGCTGGCGGAGAAGGGGTTCCCATGCGGCTGATGGGGGCCCGGGTTCATACGGCTCGCAGAGCAAAGATTTATGCGGCTCAATTAGTGGGCGCACATGCGGCTGCATAAGCAGGGGGGCGCATGCGGCTAGGCGGTTCAGGATCTCATGCGGTTGACGGGGGCAGGTATCATGCGGCTGAAGAAGATCAGGGTCTATGCGGCTCGGGGATCCAGTCAGTCATGCGGCTGAGAAGACTCGAGTCCTCATGCGGCATCGGAAGTAATGCCTATGCGGCTCAAAAGTCTCGGAGCCCTATGCGACTAAGGGAAATACTCATATGGTGGGATGATGGATGTACATACGGCTGATGGAAATGAGCCCATGCGGCTAAGAATGGGACTGACGCCCATGCGGCTGCAGAAGCAAGGGGTGCTTGCGGCTGAGTTGGGGAGAAGTCCATGCGGCTAGAAATGCGAGGGTCTCCTGCGGCTCAATTATGCATGCGGCTGGGAGAACACTTGCCGCATGAAATGTTCATGCGGTCAAGTCTAAGCACAGTTCATCTTCTCCAAAATTTCCGAGAAGAAGAATACCATGAGATCCAAGTTCTCAAGCTCCATAAAACCCTCGTCCGGAGTCCAAATCCGAACTTCCATAGGTCAAAATGGGGTAGAACGAAATTCTCTACAACATAGAACCATCAAAACTTAGAAATAACAAGATTAAGTAGATCAAAACCCAAGAAATCCAAAAATAATATAATTGTAGATCTACAAGAATATAGCCATGGAAAGTGGAAACGCCAAGTACTAAAGTAAGTTAAAATGCTGTAAGGAAGAGAATGAAGCAATAAAATTGGAGTTCCTCCATGAAGCAAGTTGTACTTGCCTAGACCTCACTCTCTTGGTAGGTGCAGGAGTTAATGGTGGAGAAGAAGAAGAGATAAATGAAGAGAGAAAAAGAAGAATGGGTAATAAATACTATGGGTGGTGGTAGGTAGTGGGTTCACCCTTGGTCCATAATGAACCAAAGCAAACCGAGCCAAGCCAAACCAACCCAGGAATAAACCAAGCCATGAGGAAAACTAAGCAAGGAATCATGTAATACAAAATAAAATACGTACACGTATTCCAAAATACGTAATACGAACCACAGGCATTACATTTTCTCTTATCTATCCTTCTCTCTCTCTCTCTCAAGCCACAACCAACTATCACACACACTCTCAACATTATTTACAAACACACACACACACACAAAAATCTATATCATTCCTCCTCCTCTCTAAACACAACACACACACACACATAAATCCATATCATTCATCCTCCTCTCTAAACACGACACACACACATAACCCACAACCACAAAGCCACAAGCAAACCCACTTACAACAAGCACACACTCAAGACCAATATATATATATATATATATATATATATATATATATATATATATACACACACACACACACACACACATAGTCCACTTATTAAATAGGCCTCAAAATGACAAGTAGAGGCTAAAATGGGTCATGTAGGCTAAACCAAAATGATTCAACCTTGGGTATCCAAATGAAACTCATTCTAACCATTCTAACTAACATCAATACACCCTCTAACATGTCTAAAACTAAAATTAAAACATAAATAATCCTATTAGACATTCTATCAAACACATGGAGTGCCTCCTCTTGGAAACTCTCTATGGGGATGTTGGCCCATTGGTCATGGTCAAACCTGATTTTAATAATTGATCAAACTCTGTCTCGATATACGAAACAATTCAGATGTTTACTCAAGTCGTTTTGGACACTGCTCAAGACCGAAGCTATGTTTGCCACTCGAGACTGTATTTCCTTATGCAATGTAATTTTTATTTTTATTGAGTCTAGGAATACATTGTACACAAAGTCGTACTGGCAAATAGGCTATCTAAAATTGTTTTTCAAATTTGACCTATCATTTTTCAAAATTGACCTATGTTTTGAAAAACATCTGCTATTTACAAAAGCTTCTGAAGGATTTCAAAAAGCCCAAAATATTTTTCATAAAATAAACCTGACCAAACCCTGACAGAACTCGGCCAGAGTTCGGCCAAGGTGAACGTTATATGAACGTTGGTTTTTGAACTTAGTCTCCCTTCAGTTGCGGTTTGTTATATAGAATTCTGTCCGAATTCTGCCAGAGTTCTGTCTTTGGAAAAACTATAAATAGAGAGAAATTCTGATCATTTCAAATCACTCATTCACTTTCATATCTTCTCTTCTAAAGCTTACGTTTTTTCCAAAGAGTTTTTAAAAAGCTTCTATTTTCAAATCCCAAGCCAGTTACAATTCTTTAGTCAATTTGCCGGTACGGTGCGGTCTAGAAGATTTCAGAAAAATTGTAATCAGAGGCTTGATTAAAGAAAGACTCTTTAAAACTAAAGTTGGTCGAGTTCTTCGTATCAAAGCTCGCGTCTGTAGGGAGCGGGGCGTGACAGATTGGTATCAGAGCACGGCTTTACGTCCTTGGACTTCATTTCGATTTTCTCAGTTTTGAAAGCTCGTTTTGAAAACAAAAAAAGTGTACGTTCTCTCTCTTATTGTGCCTTGGGATGTTCCATACAATTAGTCTAATATTTGCAAAAGCTCGTACGAGTACTCGGTTGAACGGGATCGATAGACGAAGGCCTTTGTGCCAAACCGCGACGGACTCGAGTTGGAAGGAACGCATGCTAACAGTTAGCAAATACAGTGCGTACTTGAATAACCTTACGCTGAAATTAGCGAACGTGTACGTGAGACCAAAGTATAGTTCGAACGAGATGGTTATGCACGCAGCCTTTTGGCTAAGTTGTGCGGAGTATCGCGCACCTAGACCTTCTGGTGCGAACGAGTTTACGAGCGAGACCGACTATCGCTCAGACGAGAATAAGTGATACTTAGAACGTATGTTGATAGAGACGCTATTTGACCAATGCTAAAGCGAGCACGAGAGATGGTTCTTAGACTTTGAGGAATGGGCGAACGCGCGATTGAACACATCGATTGGGAATCGAATGATCTTTTAAGGATTTGTAGAATGACTTGACTCCGAGTGGTGTATGTGATAGGTTCGAAGAAGAATAAGAGTGAGTGTCGACGACTAATCGAGTGACTCGAACCCTGAGTACTGTATGGACGTTATAGAAATTGTTCGAGCGAGACTAAAGGATTTGCGGATAGAGCGAGTATGTCGGCAAGCGATAATATCGCACAAATCCTTAGAACGACTAATGCTTAGTTGGTTTTGACTTCGATGGTCTCAAACGAGATATCGTTCGGACGAACTAAGAATGCGTAGTGCGAATTACGAAACGAATGGAGGTCTTGGTCGAGGAAACATAGAAGATCGTGCATGCAATTTTGAATTTAGTCGAAGGGATTAAAACTTGAGTTGAGGTGAAATACCCATGGACGAGATCGAAGATAGCACGATCGGAAGATAGCGTGCATGGAAAACGTTGGTTTAGAGATACGAAAATGACAAAGGATTTGGAATGGATGTTGCTCAATGAAGAGTTAGCACGAGATAATGTGATTTGAGAAATTAAGTCGCACGACTCGGAATTCGTTGCAAAAGGAAGATCGTCAGGTTATGTACATCATCGATGGTATTGAGGCATATCAAAGATCGATGTACGATAACTCAGGGGTACTCTGATTCGATGAATAATAATCGTGTTAGAAGTTATTATTTCCAAGGATGCTATGTTGGAGAATTTGGATAGAAATAAACGTTTGGATGAAGAAAGGAAGTGACTTGATTGTTCGGTGATAACCACAACGACAACAATCTTGTCTTGCACGAGCGCAACTCTAGCCTCACACATGCGTTACGTCGGATTTGGGATGATCGTTCTGCGTGAGCATTGGCATGGTGATTCATGTCCAGCGGGAATGGTCGAACTCGAAATACCTTGATATGACAATTTTTATTGCTTCGACTTGTGGTTTGAAGCGAAGGCGAATTGGAGGATTGATCGGAGTTATGATGGACTACGAAGTAAAGTTGAGGATTAAGTAGGCCCAATCCGTGTATCGAAAATGAGTAAGTCTAGACGCAACGCAAGAGTTACGTCCCGATGAGAACGATTACTCTGCGAGAATATTGACATGGTGATTCATGTCCGCCGTGGATAATCAAACTTGCGTGAGATCGGGGTGCGACATATTGCAAGGCTAGACGACCTTGTGATCGACTATGTGGATTGGATAGGATGGATAGGTAAATTGTATCAAAACATACTTGAAGAGATAGACTACGATAATTGTTAGTATGGACATACGATATTAACATATCGAAGATTCGGTTGAGGAGAACCTATCGTAGGATGACATTCCTAACGAGCTCGAACTTGGAGCAGAGAATGTGTTGATGCGAATAGGGTGAACGCTGCTTGATGTTTAGAAATTTGAGTGAAACGAACTTGGGTAGAAACTCCCATACAAACGAGCAAATGGTTTGACCATAGGATTTGGGGCGAGCGTCGTGCAACGACCTTGCACGATAAGCCACAGAGTTGACTTGTAACTATGACCCTATGAGATGACCTAGCGGATAGGCGGACGACCCTATGCCGAGTGATTGAACTTGTGCTATTGACCTTACAGTATCGTCTGGACGGACGATAGACTTAGGGCAGCAAGACTTAGAGTAGGACGGGAAACAGGGAGTGTGCGTGAACGATAACGAGATTGGCCCCAAACAGAGCGAATGATAGGAATGGATGATGCGCAAGTAAAGTTGGGATAACGAATTGAATCATTGATAGGAAGACGTACTCGATGATAGTTCAAAACTTGGTCTTGAATCGGACAGAAGGTACTTAAGACTTGGTCGACTCCGCTAAGAAGAAGAAATCGTATTGATTTCGTAGACAAGAATGCTTGAGAAAGGAATCGGATCATCTCGAGGATCAAGATAAACGATAGTGAGATGCACGCAAGTTCGATTTTAAATTGAAGCTAGTGAAACGATCGGCAAATCAAAACTATCACGAGTAGCTTGTCCGACTTCGTTAATCGCAAAGCCTGGTTGAAATGTACGTATTTGGGGGACGCCTTGAATATGTGCACAGTCTCCACGCAGCGATATGATGAACTCGAATACAACAGCAAGTGGGTGTTGAGATGCGCATGAACGATAATTGAATAAGTACCATCAAGTCTAAAATGAATGGACAGTCATTCCATAAAATTCACCAAACGCATGCAACATAAAACTTGGAAGGATAACCGAGCATAATTCGATGCCATCGAACGATAGAGCCATTCGATAGAATTGTCTAAGAAACACGACGGCACGAGTTATAAAGGAATGGTAGGATGATCTGCACTCAGGAAGTCTCGAGGACGAGACTTGTTTTGAGTGGTGTATTATGTAATGACCCGCTCCGCCCTAGCGGAACGCCGATTCAAACGGCAAGTGCAACGACTCGAATGAGCCGTCGACCCAAAGAGTTGGCATTGACCTGATGAAGAATCGATGCAAGGCTTACATTGGCCCGTCAAGAGGAATCCAGACTTAGACTTTCAAAGGCGCGCTCGGAGTATCGCTCGGCCGATGCGAACATCGCTAAGGTGGGTGGCTCCGATGAACCCGTCTTTGCTTAGCCTAGACACATAACAATACGGACACTATTGCTAGAATCGCTAGGCGATAACACCGCGTATGCTAATAAATGACTCAACACACCTAGCTAAGGGAATAATTCCATCTTGTATGCTTGTATAGAACATGGAAAATAACTTGGAAAATATGTGAACCCTCATACCGTGCTCCACGCTCGTGCTAAGGCACAAGCTTACATACAAGTCCCTTATGCGTTCAACAATGAAACAATGAATGGTTTACAACAATGAAATGGAAGACTATCAACATAGTCGTTTCGAGTAGAGTATAGCAACATTGAAAGACTATGGGACCGATGGGTCGCCAAGGCGACTCCCGCACTGGAAGTTGCAAAAATGTATGAATGAATGAATGAACGAATAAGTGAATAAATGAATCAACGAATGAATGAATGAATATGTGAATGAATCAATGAACGAACGGACAAGTGAAAGAAAGAAAAGAAAGAATGAATAAAAGATAAGAAAGAAAGGAATGGTTAGAGACAGGTATGACGGGCACGTGCAACGGAGCTCGCTACCCGCGCTGCACGGACGCCAACCTGATCGATAACGCATTATTGCTAAGGGTTAGCCTACGGCTCGGAGACAGTCGTTAAGTTAAAATGACAAATAATACGAAATGGTCATGGACAATCCCCTCGTATACGGGAGGTGGAAGATATAAGGGATTTTCACGGCATGATCAAAGGAAGGATCGTGGCCGGCCTAGGCAGAAATCAAAGGGGGCTTACGGGCAGCCTGGGTGTGGGCTTGGCCACCCAGGAGACATAAGTGCAGGAGTATTTCAAGACACTATCTGTACCAGCAGCATGCTCTGAATAGTTGAGAAATACCATGGCAGGAAAGGGTCCAAAATGGCTTGTGATGCCAGCGACCAGGTGCATATAGATTTAAGTAGGCTTTGCTGGTGGCAATCCACGTGCAAGTCCTTGTATTGGAATAAAGTAGTCTAAGTTAACTAAATGAAGTGCCTTCTGAACAGGCTTGAAATGTAACACACGAAAGGATAAAGAGTACTTCGTGAAATTGAGTTAGAAAATACGCCTACGTCGCGCTAGGACCTGAGGCAGGGACACGCACTTGATATTGAAAGTTTATATGAATTGTTGACTAACTTGGTTTACTTTGGACAGTGAAGGCCGGACGGTAAGTATGGCTAAGTCGTGCATGTATTTCCATGCAAACACTTGAATTTGGCAACACGGGATAGGTTATGAAATATGCCATGAAACTGATCCTAATACAAGATTAGAAAGACAATAAATGATAGACGGTGCACAAAAGTAAATAGAACGTGTTTGGTAATGATAGCATCGTGGGCGAGCTAGCTTCCCCACCAGTGCATAACAATGTACTGATAACCCCACAGATTGCTTGCAGGAAGCACGAGACGTCGTCGGGTACAGAGCTTTCCTCGAACGTGCTAAGGCGCGGAGCTATCTCTGGAGTCTTACAGCGTTGCAAGGAGCTGAAGCACCATATACAGGACATAATGTATCGGAACATCGCCATGAATCATTCCATGTTGTAAGCCATTTGGTACGCCTTTTATGTTTCAGAGAGGGAGAGCTTGAGCGATTTGTAATCCCGGCCTAGCGCCGCTTGTAAACTTCTTGAATGTCAATAAAGAGTTCGAATTCGCTTCAATTTCTGTTCATTTACTTTTCGTTGCAAATAGAAACACTCTGTGCGACTGTGGCCTAGCTCAAATCGGTCGTTTATGGACTTAGCCTTGCACGGGCGCAACCTAGGCCCGTGCGGCATCACGCCTTAGCGAGGACGATCGCTCCTGCGGAAGTGGGACGTGACAGATGGTGAGGCAGTCCCCTGTGGGGACTGCTACTACTGCTGCCTGCTGCCTTGGGGCAGCAAAGCCCCCTTCCTCTCTTCACTCTCTTCTATCCTTTTCTCTTATCTATCCTTCTCTCTCTCTCTCTCAAGCCTCAACCAACTATCACACACACTCTCAACATTATATACAAACACACACACACACACAAATCCATATCATTTCTCCTCCTCTCTAAACACAACACACACACACACATAAATCCATATCATTCCTCCTCCTCTCTAAACACGACACACACACATAACCCACAACCACAAAGCCACAAGCAAACCCACTTACAACAAGCACACACTCAAGACCAATATATATATATATATATATATATATAATATATATATATATATATATATATATATATATAATATATATATATATATATATATATATATATATATATATATACACACACATAGTCCACTTATTAAATAGGCCTCAAATGACAAGTAGAGGCTAAAATGGGTCATGTAGGCTAAACCAAAATGATTCAACCATGGGTATCCAAATGAAACTCATTCTAACCATTCTAACTAACATCAATACACCCTCTAACATGTCTAAAATTGAAATTAAAACATAAATAATCCTAATAGACATTCTATCAAACACATGGAGTGCCTCATCTTGGAAACTCTCTATGGGAATGTTGGCCCATTGGTCGTGGTCAAACCTGATTTTAATAATTGATCAAACTCTGTCTCGATATACGAAACAATTCAGATGTTTACTCAAGACGTTTTGGACACTGCTCAAGACCGAAGATATGTTTGCCACTCGAGACTGTATTTCTTTATGCAATGTAATTTTTATTTTTATTGAGTCTAGGAATACATTGTACACTAAGTCGTACTGGCAAATAGGCTATCCAAAATTGTTTTTCAAATTTAACCTATCATTTTTCAAAATTGACCTATGTTTTGAAAAACATCTGCTATTTACAAAAGCTTCTGAAGGATTTCAAAAAGTCCAAAATATTTTTCATAAAATAAACCTGACCAAACCCTGACAGAACTCGGCCAGAGTTCGGCCAGAGTTCGGCCAAGGTGAACGTTATATGAACGTTGGTTTTTGAACTTAGTCTCCCTTCAGTTGCGGTTTGTTACATAGAATTTTGTCCGAATTCTGCCAGAGTTCTGTCTTTGGAAAAACTATAAATAGAGAGAAATTCTGATCATTTTAAATCACTCATTCACTTTCATATCTTCTCTTCTAAAGCTTACGTTTCTTCCAAAGAGTTTTCAAAAAGCTTCTATTTTCAAATCCCAAGTCAGTTACAATTCTCTAGTCAATTTGCCGGTACGGTGCGGTCTAGAAGATTTTAGAGAAATTGTAATCAGAGGCTTGATTAAAGAAAGACTCTTCAAAACTGATGTTGGTCGAGTTATTCGTATCAAAGCTCGCGTCTGTAGAAGTTGCAAGGACTTCGTATGAAAACTTGCAGGATTTTCCAATAGTGGATTCAACTGGAAGCTAGAGTTCTTCCGACTGGACTAGTCCTCACAAGAGGGAAACCAGTATAAATCTCTGTGTTTGCGTTTGCCTTCTGAACTCTTATATTTACAGTTATTATGTTGTGATTATTATTATTTCTGTGATCTAACTGCTAACAAAGTTTTTAATTAGCAATATTCCGCTGCCTACTCTATTCACCCCCTCTAGAGTATTCTGTTTTATGATTTCGTTCCTACAATTGGTATTAGAGCGGGTTATACAGGTAAAACAAGGTAAAACTGCAGTTATTTATTTTTAATTGTTATATAGATCATAGCATTACACATGGCAACTGTGAAATTCATAAGTAAAGGCCAAGCCACAAACAGACCTCTACTGTTTGACGGCACAAACTACACTTATTGGAAAACACGGATGAGTTTCTTCTTAAAATCTCTTGATTTTGACTTATGGTCTATAGTTATTGATGGCTACAAAAAGCCTCCTCGTATTACTGTTGAGGGAGTTTTAGTTGAAAAACCCCATGATAAATATACTGAGGATGAAAAAAAAAAGGCCAGTCTTGACGCACGTGCTATTAATGCTTTATTTTGTGCTTTAGACAGAACTGAATTTAACAGAGTGTCAACTTGCACAACATCAAATGAAGTGTGAAAATTTATCGAAGTAACCCACGAAGGAACAACACAAGTCAAGGAGTCAAAGATCGAGAAACTTACTCAAGAGTACGAGGCATTCAAAATGAAGCCAAATGAATCTGTCACTCAGATGTTTACGAGATTCCTGGATATTGTAAATCTTTTGTCTTCATTAGGCAAGGAATACAGTAACCATGAGAAGATTTGCAAACTTCTACGAGCTCTCACAAAGAACTGGATTCCAAAGGCTACAGCAATTATTGAAGGAAACGACCTCTCAACAATGTCTCTGGAAACACTCATGGGTAAGCTACTCACTCACGAGTTAGAACTTCAAGACTTTGAAGATGCTACACCAAAGGAGAAGTCAGAGAAGTCAATCACTTTGAAGGCTCAACATAGAAGAACTGTCAAAAATGATTCTGACGACAGCGACTCTGACTCTAAAGATCAAGCTCTTCTGGTAAGAAAATTCAAGAAGTTCATGAGATTCAACAAAAGAACAAAAGATAGCAATAGCAACAACAACGAGAAAGATCCTATTTGCTACGGATGTAAGAAGAAAGGACATATGAAGAAAGATTGTCCAACAGCATCATCATCAACAAGAAAAAGCAGCAAATATGACAAAGGCTACTTGAAAAGATCTACATCAAGGAAGTACGCCAATACAAGTATATGGCATGAAAGCGAAGCCAGCAATTCAGAAGACGAACAATCAGATGACGCTGCAAATGTATGCTTGATGGCTTGCGATCAGGTAATCACTAATCCTCTGTTTGATCCTTATGATGATTTTACCTTTGAGCAACTAGAAGAGGCTTTCAGTGACCTGTTAAATGACTACAGAAAACTGCGTAGTAAATATGAAACCTCTAAGAAGGTACTCAAAGAGTACAAAGGTGAGATAGGAAGACTTACCGACAAACTAGCTGATGTTAGAAATATTGATACTTCTATTGAGTCTGGTGAGCTTTCCTCTATTAAGCTGTTGTTACACGAGACTATCAAGTTATCCGAAGAAAAAGACCAAACTATCATCCAGCTAAAGGAAGACCTATCTAAGGAGAGAAAGAATCTCCAGTGTGCACAAGTCAGAATGGAAACACTTACATCTGACTATACTAGATTATATGACACCTCCAAAAAGTTGGAAATTAGTTTAGAAAAATGGCCTGAAGTTGTTGCTTCCTATTCTAACACGTGTCAATTACCGAATCATCGGAACACACCCAAACCAAACACTGTCAGACCAAACCACACCAAAACTATGCCCAAGAAGACTAATAGGCATACATTTTTCTATACTAGAAAATCAAAACTTACCAATCATGCACCTCACACAACTTTCATCACTCAACATGCAAAATGTCATTATTGTGGCCTCATTGGTCATATATCCTCTGCATGTAGAATCAGAAAGTTAGTAGATTTAAATGTTTATGCATGGATACCAAAAAACTAACCTGTCAGGACCCTACAAGAAATGGGTACCAAGAGTTTCATCTGCAAACTGTTTTGTAGGTAGAATGCCCTTCACATGCTATAAGCAAATGGATCCTCGACAGCGGTTGCTCACGGCACATGACCGGTGATGCTTCATTATTCGCAACACTGTCGAAGAAGAATAAAAAAGGATACGTCTCCTTCGATAATAATTTAAGAGAATACATAATCGGTATCGGTGACATTGGTAAGGATTTCTATCCTGTAATTAAAGATATCTGTCTAGTTACCGAGTTAAAACATAATCTGCTCAGCATAAGTCATTTAGCTGATCACGGTTATGGCATTAACTTCGTCAAAGACAAATGTACTATAGTTGATAGCTTAACTGGCAGTACTATCTTTGAAGGTATCAGGAAAGAAAATATATATGTTTTCTATCTGTTAGAAGATGCTAACAAAGCAGGTAGATGCTTGATGGCCAAAAGCATTGAGAGTCAACTATGGCATATGAGACTCGGTCATGCAAATATGGACACAATTTCAAAACTATCTACAAAGAAGTTGGTACGCGGTTTACCGGACATATCTTTCAAGAAGGATACGGTATATAGCGAATGTGAAAAGAACAAAGCTACCCGATCCGTCTTTAAATCCAAGAACGCTGTAAGTACCACTAGACCTCTACAATTGTTGCATATGGACTTATTTGGACCCAGTAGAATTGCTAGTCTAGGTGGTAAGTTATATACATTTGTCATTGTAGATGATTTCTCTAGATAGACATGGGTATATTTTCTTGCACACAAGAACGATGCTTTGTCAGAATTCGTCACCTTTTGCAAGAAAGTACAGAATAAAAAAGGTTTCATGATTACTCGCATTCATAGTGATCATGGCGGCGAATTTGTGAGTGCAGAGTTCAAGCAATTCTGTGACACACACGGTTATTTGCATAAGTTTTTTTTGCCCTAGGACTCCACAACAAAATAGAGTTGTGGGACGTAAGAACAGGACTCTATCTGAAATAGCAAGAGTAATGTTGAACCAGTTTAGTCTACCTAGATACTTTTGGGCTGAAGCTGTCAATGCAGCGTGCTATATTCTCAATAGGATTCTAATTCGACCTATATCGAAGAAGACTCCCTATGAGTTATGGTTTGATAGAACACCCATTGTTTCATATTTTAAGATATTTGGTTGTAAATGCTTTATTCTTAATACTAAAGACAATCTGAGTAAATTTGATGAAAAGGCCGATGAAGGTATATTTTTAGGTTATGCGGCAAAGAGCAAAGGGTACAGAGTCTTCAACAAAAGGACCATGATCATCGAAGAATCAATTAATGTCAAGTTTGATGAACTAAATCAACATTCAGTCGATGACGATAATGAAGACATGATTACACCAAGTACAGCTACTACAAAACCTTCACACAAAGATGCAGAACCTTCAAGCAAAGAACCCGGAACTAGCAATCCTGAGGATACGCCAAAAGAGATGAGATTCTTGGCAGATCATCCAAAGGACTTGGTAATTGGTGAGATTACCAAGGTTGTAAGTACTCGTTCCTCTAATAAAGGTATAGCTTCTTGTGTTGCTTTTGTTTCGCAGTTTGAACCCAAAAATATTAAAGAAGCATGTAGTGATAATTTTTGATTAGATGCTATACAAGAGGAATTAAACCAATTCGAACGGAATCAAGTTTGGGAACTTGTTCCCAAGCCCATTGATCATCCGGTCATTGGCACCCATTGGGTATTCCGAAATAAATTGAACGAGAATGGTTTAGTGACTCGTAATAAGGCTCGACTCGTAGCTCAAGGATACAATCAAGAAGAAGGTATCGACTACGATGAGACTTATGTTCCAGCTGTGAGATTATAATCCATTCACATGTTATGTGCATTTGCATGTTTTCATAATTTTAAGTTATTTCAAATGGATGTTAAAAGCGCATTTTTGAATGGCTTTATAAAAGAAAAAGTTTATGTAGCTCAACCTCCAGGTTTTACTGATTTCAAAAATCTTGATTATGTTTTCAAGTTGAAGAAAGCTTTATACGGTTTGAAACAAGCCCCTCGTGCTTGGTACGATCGTCTAAGCTCTTTTCTACTTAACAACGGTTATTCAAAAGAAAAGGTTGACACTACACTGTTTATAAAATCTTTAAATAATAATCTTCTTTTGATTCAAATCTATGTAGATGATATTATTTTTGGATCTACTGATGAATCTTTTTGTCAAGAATTTTTAAAGTGTATGCAGAATGAGTTTGAGATGAGCATGATGGGAGAGCTGAAGTTCTTTCTCGGACTGCAAATCAAACAAACCAATAATGGAACGTTCATAAATCAAGCAAAGTACACAAACGATCTATTAAAGAAGTTTGACCCGGAAGCAGTCAAACCACTTAGCACTCTAATGGCGACTTCAACCAAGCTTGATATTAATGAACAAGGCAAACCCGTCGACATACGTAAGTATCGAGATATGATCGGTAGCTTACTGTACTTAACTGCTAGTCGATCAGACATTATGTTTAGTGTTTGCTTGTGTGCACGTTTTCAAGCCAATCCTAAGGAATCACATATGTGCGCAGTTAAGCGTATCTTTCGATACCTTAGAGGTACTTCTTCTGTCGGCTTTTGGTATCCTAAAACCACGTCATTTGACCTAACTGGTTATTCTGATACTGATTTTACCGGATGCAAAGTAGATAGAAAAAGTACCAGCGGCACATGTCATTTCCTAGGAAAAGTTCTAGTCTCTTGGTTTAGCAAAAAACAAAATTTTGTCGCATTATCAACAACTGAGGCTGAGTATATCGCCGCAGGACGTTGTTGTGCACAAATTTTATGGATGAAGCAAACTTTAGAAGACTTTGGATTGCATTACACACACATATCCATTTTCTGTGATAACACAAGTTTTATTAATTTGACTAAGAATCCAGTATATCACTCTCGTACTAAGCATGTCGAGATTCGCCATCATTTTCTTAAAGATCATCAACAAAATGGAGATATAGACCTTGTATACATAGACACACAGAATCAATTGGCTGACATATTCACAAAACCTCTAGCGGAAGATCGTTTCAATTATTTACGTCGAGAATTAGGAATTTTAGATGTCAATAATATTAATTAATTTTGCTTTATTAATTAATTTATTCAATACTCAATAACTGTTTATGAGACAAGCCTAAAAAGAGTCTGTCTGTCACCACGACTACGGTCGAAGCAAAGCGGTACTTAATTGTTCCCCGGTGAACTCCCGTTAGCTGGGACAGTACTCCTACAGCTAATCTGAAACAGATACTGAGTAAAGATAATTAATTTATAAAATAATATTAATTATATTATTTAAATTTTAAAATTACTAAACTTTGAATTAAATACTTGAAATGAGTTGATGAAAAGGATATGGCCCATAATTTTTTTTTAAAAAAACCCAGGAGAACCCTAGGCGAATTCGGCCCGAATCCGGTCCGAATTCGGCCATAGTTCTATTGGTGTTGTATGCGTTTTAAACCAGAACCCGAGGCCTTTTCCTCTTCATCACTTCCAAACCAATTCATCATCAC
The DNA here is from genome assembly GCA_029216955.1 of Iris pallida. Taxonomy (NCBI): domain Eukaryota; kingdom Viridiplantae; phylum Streptophyta; class Magnoliopsida; order Asparagales; family Iridaceae; genus Iris; species Iris pallida. The sequence continues at coordinate 10,736,146 of JANAVB010013397.1, forward strand.
GGCAGCAGCAGCAGCCGAAGAACACCCCAAACCCTAGTTATTCTCCACTCCTTTTTTTCTAATCTACGTGGAGATTTTCATCCAAAATTTGGATTCATGCGGAGAATCACGTCCTCTACAACATACTTGATTCTCGGAAGTTATAACTCCTTCTCTCCTTCACTTTCAAATTTTTAGGGTTTCTTAGTTTTGGGAAAGAATGCTTAAGGGATTCAATCCTTTCAAGAGGAAGAAGACCCATGCCAGTGAAGAGGCATCGTCTTCTGATCCGAACACGGATTTCCTCTTTTTTTGGTCCAATCGGGTGACGGTGTATCGAATGAGTTTTACTTCAAAACTCATGACCAAGTATTGCTTTGGTATGCCAATTTTGCTATGCGTACTATATGCACCGGCGCTCCGACTAAATGGACTGTATTTCCATATTACTGTCCTTTCTTTGAGGCATTAGGGTTACACCATCTTGCTACCCTACAATTCCCTATAGCTACTAATGCCCTTAGATTGTTCTATTGTAACTTCGTGTTAGACACTTTTACTGTAAGCACTCGTGTTGGCGGGATAGATATCGAGTTCGATGATGTATTGCTAGCAAAAATTCTTGGTATTCCAAACGAAGGTGTCCCGCTCGATGACATCACCGACTTCGATTTTCCTGAGGGCACGACTCTTGTTAGTTTCAAGAATGAGCTTTGTGCGCCCGCACGTGCTCGTCCTGGAAAGTTCAAGGCCAATAACTTGAACTTGTTTAACTACGAGTTACATCACATCATCTATTCCACTCTTCTTCCCAAATCCACTTCAAAAGTTGATGTCAGTACACTAGAACTTTCTGCCCTATATCACATTCTTAAGGGGATTCCTTTTTCTGCCCCTAAGACTATCATTCAGATGATGGTTAGATGTCACTGCGATGCTTATCCCACGCATCTTTCAGCGTTTTGACATAGACTTATCCACTTGTGCTCTGAACCCTGAGCCCAAGTTTCTCAAGCTTTCTCGTCGTAGCATTGCCACTGCTCCTCCACCTCCTGTACCTGATCCTACAGTACCTGTTCCTCCTCAGTCTTACCCTATGACTTTTGAGGGTATTCATCAGCACCTCTCGGATCTGCAAACTTTCTTTGTTGACACTTTCAAGGAACATGAGTTCTGTGACGTGACTCGGTTCTAGGCTATTGCCAACTCTTTTGTCGATCTCAGATTTGCTCAGACGGGTCACTCTGCTAGCTCTCTTCCTAGAGACCCTTCTGTATCTGGTTACCGCATTGATGATGAGGCAGTCCACTCTCTGTTCCAGCCAGGGAACGCTTACGATTGGTATCGTACTTCTGGTGCTACTCTACATACCTCTGGAGCTGGCACTTCTGGAGCTGGCCCATCCGGACATGGTGGACATGTTGGCACTGCAGATGATGACGATGACGATGAGGATGATTTTTGATTTGTCATACTTTTGAGACTAATATTTGTCTTTTGTTTACTTGGAAATGCTCCGATATTTCAAGCTAGTATCAGTACTCTTATTAGTTACATGGTTATGATTTGTGATCTTTTGTTTGATGGACTTGTTATATGCTTTAGTTTAGCATTTTATTCAGTACAGCTTTTCTTATAGAATTATCTTTTATTTATGCTTCCATTTACACTACCTGTGAAATATTCTCTGTTTATCATTTTTTTCTGTCTGTGACTTTTATACCATGCCTGTGATAAATGTTTTTATCTATATTTTTTACTGATTGTTACTTATGCATATATTGCGGGGGAGCTTTCTCTTTTGCAATGATTTTGCTAAGTGACAACGGAAGAAAAATAAGATCTAACATCTTCATGAACACAGAATACAGGTTATGAACAATTTACAGGAACAATTTGGTACATTATATCAGTACAATTTTGATTTGATAAAGATCAAAGATGTTATATCGGTCAAGGTTTGTCAATTATCAAAATAGAGGAGATTGTTGGCCCATTGGTCATGGTCAAACCTGATTTTAATAATTGATCAAACTCTGTCTCGATATACGGAACAATTCAGATGTTTACTCAAGACGTTTTGGACACTGCTCAAGACTGAAGCTATGTTTTCCACTCGATACTGTATTTCCTTATGTAATATAATTTTTATTTTTATTGAGTCTAGGAATACATTGTACACCAAGTCGTACTGGAAAATAGGCTATCCAAAATCGTTTTTCAAAATTGACCTATCGTTTTTTTCAAAATTGACCTATGTTTTGAAAAACATCTGCTATTTACAAAAGCTTCTGAAGGATTTCAAAAAGTCCAAAATATTTTTCAAAAAATAAACCTGACCAAACCCTGACAGAACTCGGCCAGAGTTCGGCCAGAGTTCGACCAAGATGAACGTTATATGAACGTTAGTTTTTGAACTTGGTCTCCCTTCAGTTGCGGTTTGTTACATAGAATTCTGTCCGAATTCTGCCAGAGTTCTGTCTTTGAAAAAACCATAAATAGAGAGGAATTCTGCTCATTTTAAATCACTCATTCACTTTCATATATTTTCTTCTAAAGCTTACATTTCTTTCAAAGAGTTTTCAAAAAGCTTCCATTTTCAAATCCCAAGCCAGTTACAATTCTTTAGTCAATTTGTCGGTACGGTGCGGTCTAGAAGATTTCATAGAAATTATAATCAGAGGCTTGATTAAAGAAAGACTCTTCAAAACTGAAGTTGGTCGAGTTCTTCGTATCAAAGCTCGCGTCTGTAGAAGTTGCAAGAACTTCGTATGAAAACTTGCGAGATTTTCCAATAGTGGATTCAACTGGAAGCTAGAGTTCTTCCGACTGGACTAGTCCTCACAAGAGAAAAACTAGTATTGCGTTTGCCTTCTGAACTCTTATCTTTACAGTTATTACTTTGTGATTATTATTATTTCTGTGATATAACTGCTAACAATGTTTTTAATTAGCAATATTCCGCTGCCTACTCTATTCACCCTTCCTCTAGAGTATTCTGCTTTACGATTTCGTTCCTATAGGGGACACCAAAACTATCCCAACTTTCTAGAGAGGACTTATGAGAGCCTCTAAATCCATACTAATGGTGGTTTATGCATGAGGGTGGTCCTAATGAATGCAAAACTAATTAAAATGGAAGGAAAATCAAAATAGAGAGATAGTTTTACCTATTGGAAGTTGGATCCCAATGATATTCTCAAATAGACACTTCCCTTGGCAACCTTCTCCCAAACTTGGCTAGAACCCTTCCTTGGATGAATAATGAAGATTGGTGGAAGATTTGGTGGAGAAAAGGAAGTATTTGGAGATCAAATCAAAGAGAGGTGCTCTCTAATTTGGAAAAGAACACATGGAGAAGAAAATGGAGGCTATTAATAATGAAGAGATGGGGGTTACCTATCCCTAAGTTGGCCGGCCACATGCTCCTATTTTTCCCCTTTGAAAAGTCCAATATCCCCCCCCCCCCCCCCCCCCCCCCCCCCGGTCTCCATTGAGTCAACTTAAGTCACATTTGGGTTTGGGATTAAAAGGGTCAAGTTTGAGTCTCTAATTAGACTAACCTAATCAAGTGGGATTAGCCTAAGCTCTCTAACTTAATTAGTATGGTTGGTGGGCCATGTCTAACTAATATGTGGGTCCCAACTAGAGTCTAAGCTACCTGGATCTTCGATACAAGTCGGAATGAGATGAAATTCGAACCCGACTTAAATAATCCCCAAATAACATTATTAATAAATAAATAATTCTAAAATATCCAAAAATGCAAAATGACCATTTTACCCCTGCCTATGAAAATTGGGAGTGACAAGATTAGATCATGTTTACCTTAGCAAATTATTTGGATAATGAATCTACTTTGATCTTGTTTATGGCTTCATCATAAATTCAGATGAACAAATAAGATCCTCCCACTTCACTTCAGTCTACTTGTTGTACATGTTAGTAGTGAAACAATCCCAAATTGTAGGAAGTTTAGAGAATAAAACTTCTACCATGAACTTATCAACGAGAGGCATATTATCTTCCTCCATTTTATGTTGAACCTTGAGCTCCTTTACATGGGACAACACAGTCTTTTCATTTTCAAATTCCATTGTCATGAATTTGTTGATTAGATAAATCTAGGACATATTTTCATCATTCTTATATTTCTTTTCGAGAGACTCCGAGATGTCTTTAATCTTTTCCTTCTTGCTGAGGATTCAACTAAAGTTGTCCTCCAAATGGTTGAAGATTTGCAGATATTATTATCTATGTTGTGTGGTGATCACAACAACAATTGTTTGAACATTGTCTGTAATGGCCCGCCCCGGATCGGTGATTGAGATGGATTCTTGGCTTGAGTCGACATTTGATTTTGGTTTCAGGCTGAGGCATTGTGTTGGCTTCCGAGTTGTGCAGTTGTTTGGATTATGATTGGCGAGTTAGTGTGTTATGCAAGTTAGCAAGTTTAGTTCAATGTTGTAAAGGATTTGTTTCAGAGTTCTGCTCAGCGATGCAAATAGTCGCCTTCAGGTAGTGGCTTCGATGAACCTTTGCTCCTTTACTAGCACAATAATAAAATGGATCAATAGTTGTATAGTTTTCTTATGTTGTGAACCTTTGTATGCTAATAATAAAAGAGACAAACCAACATAGATAAGAGAGTAATCTCATGTTATATCCTGCTACTATAGAACATAGAACTTTTAGTGGTGCGATAGACTTGAGTAGTGTAGTAAATTGTTTCATCATTTTCACATGGATTAGTTGACTTATTGCTATAGATTTTTGTATTGTGCCTTATCTTAGTATATGGAGTTCACTATTTTTGTAGTTGTCATATGAGATATTGTGGTAGAGATGCTCTATACAAAATGAATATGATGTAGTATTTCACAGTTGGTACACGGTATAGACTAGGACTGCTAGGTCGCCAAGCAGTATCCTTAGACCGGTAACTACGTAATATAGAAAGCCGTGGATTAGGGAATTGGATCCGAGCGATGGTTCAGAGAAGGTAGTTTGAGTAGAGATGAGTAGCTTTTGTTTCTGATATTTATGTCATGCATATGTCGTAGTTTAGTGATTCTCGAGTATTGCATGGTCATGGACAACTTTTGCACAAGGGATATTTCTCGAACGATTGTCGGAGCGTTGAAATCATATTGGCCTAGGAGAAACAGGGGTAATGTAGCACCGATGATTCGGGACTTCCAGTCGGGCTAGCTACCCAGACTGGAAGGAGCATCGTCTAACCATGAGTCCAAGATGGCTTGTGGTACCAGTGACCTTTATATAGAGTTAGACTACGTGTTAAGTTTATCTGCTTGCAAGCTTATCGTTACAATTGTAAGGATGAGTACTCTGTAAACTTATATTTTTAACCTAATAATTGTCTTATGTAGAGACACGCTGGTGACACCATAAGTATAGATTTCTTGTTTCAATTCATATTTCTATTTTTATTGTATTTGATAGGAAGGATGGAGGGTAAGTATTGCGTGACACTTTATGCCTGTGACATAAGTATGTTATTTATTCTTCTATGCCATGTAATTGATCCTAAGGCAAGATTAGAAAGATCACATAAGTTTGTATGCACTCACTATATTCAACGTGTTGGTTTTGTTGAATTGGTGAGATGTCGTTCACCAGTACGCATCGTAGTGATTCCCAGGTTGTTTCAGATGTGGGGTTATCAGAGTGGCACAGCAAACGCATTGGAGCTCAGTTGGCAGCTCGTAGCAGTGCGGCATGAAGATGTGTTTCTTTTGTATATAGAAGGCGTAATGTATAGAACATCATGTATCATATGGCGTTCTCAAGTTGTAATCCTTGCGGTATGATTTCTTTGTACTGAGAGATAGAGATAGAGTGATTTATAATCTAGTTCTTTTTGGCTTCGAGCTGTTGTAATCCGTTGCAATATCAATAAAGAGAATCATTATTTTTATAACTTGTGTCGATTTAATTTGTTTGCTTAATATCGTATTGCATTGACTCTGTATCTTCGCTATTCAATAGATCATTAATGGTGCTTGCCTTATACAAGTACAATTTAGGCTTGTACGACATCATGTCCAATAGAGACTTTCGATCCTACGGGATTGCGACGTGACATTGTCCGCGGCTAGGAGTTCAGATTTTGATTATGTGAGAACATACTCCATATTCACGAGTTGGAGATTGAGGCTCATATGTCTCTTATAATGGTTGTACTTCTCATCGAACTTCTCCAGCTTGTGTTCAGGAGACTTGTATGGGACTTTCATCACGTTGATGTGAATATATATTTGAGATTCTCGTAAAGTTCGTGAATCACAAGAACCTAATTTTGAGATTGTTGTTGAATTTTGTACAAGTATAAAAATATAACCACTTTGGACTTTGGTTTAAACAAGTATAACTTTCTAAAGAGGTCGTAATCTTAGTAGTGCAAACTACTATTAGAATCAACAGTAAACTGCTATAAGAAACATCAGTGTTAACTGTTAAGCAAATAATCTGCTATAGAAAAGAAAGCAGTAGAAGATGCTGAATTTTTGCCAAAGGAATCAGCATCGGTGTCATGTTGGGTGATCAAACTATAGTTGCTCAAAGTGAGATTCAATCGTCTTTCGCATCTATTTGCCCCCAAGAAACAACAAGTTTGATTGCTCAGACAATCGAACTTCTGAAACACTTGATGTATCACCTCCCTTCCCGGAGCAAGCGCTGATGGAAAACTCGAACTAGCGTTTGAGCGTTGATGCAAAAGCTCTGCCTGCTAGAGAGGAACCTTTTTTTTCTAAATCATGTTTTTAGCACAAGTGTTGAAGCACTCCCGATAAAGGAGAGCCGATCGGCTAGTTATAACACCAAAGACGTAGGGTAAACAATTAGGAATAACGTATGACAATGGTTAGTTAAGAACAGAACCCGTCATCAGCAAACCTAACGACATAGCAACCGTAGCGAAGATAACGACATAGCTACCGCAGCAAAGCTATTGTACCATCTTCATATCTGACACAAACGTGCGAAGTGTACCATCAATGCGTCACTTCCTTCACTTCTGAAAAGAATTCTCCAAGATATTATGATAAAAACAAATGTTAATTGGTATTTAAACATTGCCCATTAGAAAATTTTCACCACTCTTGCCACTTGAGCTAACTTGACATATGTAGAAATAAATAAAAAATCAAATATTGGAATACGCATCCATAGGATTTGCCCAAAAAATGAATGGTGGGACAGATCATTAATTGACGGATATTATCAAATAGAGGAGAAATCCATTGTGTTGCGTGGATGGGATTCAGCAACCACTCAGCTTAGCTTGCCTTGCCCGGATGGTAGGGGTGAGCATTATTCGGTTTTGGACCGAAAACCGAACCGAATAAGAGATTCGGTTCGGTTTTAAAAAATTTGTTTCGGTTTTGAAAATACTAAATTTTCTTATTCGGTTTTGGGTTTCGGTTTCGGTCCAAAACCGAAAACCGAATAAAAAAATTTAGTTTATATATATATATATATATATATATATATATATATATATATATATATATATATATATATATATATATATATATATATATATACTAAATATAGCTAGATATATTTAGTTATTATATATATTAACAAAAAAAAAGCACAAATAAACCCAAAAATCGAATAAACCGAATAAACCGAAAACCGAACCGATTTAATTCGGTTCGGTTCGGTTATTGACCAATTCGGTTCGGTTTCAGTTTTGCTTATTCGGTTCCGGTCCAATTCGATTTTCGGTTATTCGGTTCGGTTGGAACCGAATAAACCGAATGCTCACCCCTACCGGATGGATTCTCTTTTTGTGTTATATGAGAAGTCATCTTTTTTTAGAAATTTTGAGTTGTCCCCACTTGTTTTACCATAATTTAAGGTGCACCCCATCACCATAATGCATGAAAATCTTCACTTTTAACGGAAACCGTCATGACTAACAGTCAACTCCTTTGATCCCTCATTTAAGTGGGGTGCACCTTGAATTTTGACCAAAATACCCTCAAATAAGTGGGGTGCACCGTGAATTACAGTAAAATAAGTGGGGCGCAACTCAAAATTTCTCTTTTTATTTATGTAGGTCAAGAGTTTTTCGTTAAAAGTAGAAAATTTCATGTATTATGGTAGTTCGGTGGGGTGCACCTTGAATTATGATAAAATAAGTGAAGGACAACTCAAAATTTCTGTTTCTTTTTCTTAGTAAAGATTATTCTTCTTTTTCTGAGTACGAATGAAAAGTAGGTATTAGACAGGAGTGATGTTGGGTTGTACTGTAGTTTATCATTAACAGCTTCCTGGACCAAAGACAAGAAACATAACTGATTTGGCCCATATAAACCAAATACATCAACCATATATATTATGAGATATTTTAGCAAATGCCTCCATTACAAATATATAAACTAGTATATGCTACCAATTTATTTAAAAAATAGCAAATATCCCTCATTTCTTTATATACAATATTTAAATATTTAAGATATACCCCCACTATTAACCAAAATTTTAATTATTTTACTCATAATGGGAACATTTGCTATTTTTTTTTAAATAAGTAGGATATATGCTAGTTTATATATTTATAATAGGGGCATTTGCTAAACTATTCCTTAATTTGAAGATTTATAGCCTATTTATAGGAATTTTTTGGTGCAAAATTATCCCTAAACCTCAAACTAGAGTTGTTATAAGGATATTTTTGGTCATTTTCAATAAAATGACAAAAATGCCCCTAAAATAGTCATAAAATAGCCACTAAAACGGGGGTATTTTCGTCAAAATATCCCCCAATGTTCAAAAAGTGATTTTTTTTGGGTCTGGACCGGGTCGGTTCGGGCCAGGTCGAGCAGGCTTCGCAGGTCTAACCGCTTCGGACCGGTCCTTGAACCGGGTCGGGCCTTCGGGCCAAAAATCAAGACCTAGCCCGGACCCGTTTGGGGTGGGGGGGGGGGGGGGGGGGGGGGGGGGGGTTGGGCCTCCAGCCAAAAGTCAAGACCTAGCCCGAACTCGTTTGGGGGGTGGGCCGAGCTAGGTCGATCCGTTGACCGGGGCCAAGTCGGGCTGATGCGAACCCAGACCGTCTTATACACCATAACCCAGTCTTCTATTTGCAGGAGCCAGTCTTTTCTTCGTATTTGCTGACATGACTTGGTTCCCATGGCCAAGACATGTCTGTTTTTAATCTTGATGGCGTTTATAATTGGATATTTTAGCAAATGCCCCCGTTCAAAAGATAGAAAGTAGCATATACCTCCTTTTTTTTTAAATAGCAAATACCCCCATTCTTTTGTATGGAAAATAAAATGTATGGAACAAATAAAATTTTAAGATATGCCCCCACTATTGAACCAAAATTTTGGATGGTTTACAAAAGAATGGGACATTTGCTAGTTTTTTAAAATATTGGAGGTATATGCTAGTTTCTATATTTTGAATGGAGGCATTTGCTAAAAATATTCCCAAAATTAATCACAACAAATTTTTCCTCTCTTGTAATATTCATAAGCAATCTAGTGCGAAAAGGCTATTTAATATCATGGATAATGATCAAATATCACAGCAACCTCAACCCGCACCGCAACCAGAGTTTGAATCAAAATCAAAAAATTGGCATCATTTTAGCAAAATTGCAATGAGCGCGATAGTGGCGATACAGAAAGATACTCGATTAGAGTTCTTACTGAATGCTTGTATTGTAGAAAACGAATCAAATGGGACCATAACTTTGGTAACGCGATAGTGACAATACAGAAAGAAGATAATAGATTAGAGTTCTTATTTAACGCTTATAGTGTAGGAAACGAATCAAATGGGGCCATAACTATGGTACAAGGAAACTACGTAGGCATCTGAAAATTTGTTTGGATATCTAGTGGTCTTCTATATTTTTTTTCAAGAAATGTATCATTTTTAATATATTTTATTATTGTTAGATAGGCCATAGGTATATTTAAACATAATTGCAACTTATGTTTGAGTTTCAACTTTCAAATGTAATTGCAACTTATGTATTAGTAAAATTTGTATGAGTCATTAATAAAATTTAGCTCTCTTTAATTCTTCCTCAAATTTATGTTTGTAAATTTTTTTGAAGGAAATTTTATTACGAATTTTTATTACGTACGACGAACGACCAAGAAAAAAAAGACTAATACATGTTATTACAAATTTTATGTAAATAAAATCTTAATTTTTTTGTTAACTATAAATAAAGGTTATAGCAAATTTAAATTATAATGACATTAATAAAATTATTCCAATCCTTATAAAAATACAAAATTTTGATTTTCTTTTATCTCAAAATTTTGGTTTTTTTAATTAAATCAGGCCAGCCCGGACCCAGCCCCGGTTCGGCTCGGACCCGACAGGTCCATGGGTCCAGGCTGGGTTTCCTTTTCTTTCCGGGCCAACCTGGCGAGAATCCAGACAAACCAAATCGGGCCATTGGCCGGCCCGGCCCATTACACATTTTGAAGGCTAGGTTATATAAAAAAAATAGACAATTCCACATATATGCACAACAATTGAAAGGGCTGGAGTGCTGCACAAAACTAGGAACCTTAAAGGACGTTATGTAATTAAGTTTGGTGCAAAGCACATGGATACCAGAATCAAGTAAATCATAACACAAATGTAGGTTCCAAATATTCATAAATACTAACGGAGAATTATGTAGAAACGTAGAACAAAACCCCCTACAAAATTGGCAGTCAAATAAACCATCCAAATACAGCTGAAACGACAAACACCAAAAGCACATCCACGACACACAAAAAAAATTAACGATAACGACGGAGGGGCTTGGTCTGGTTCCTCTTCCATGTTGCCCTGCGAGAAGGCCTGTTCTTGTGATACAGATGGCCTTTTCCTCGGAGACCACGATACTTCTTGCCAGCAGAGGTAAGACCCCGAAGCTCACGATGCTTGTGGACACCCTTGCAGATCCAGTTGATCCTGGGATCATTACGGATGGCATTGTGAGCAGCATCAACAAGGATAACCTCAAAATATTTGTAGGTGGAGTCCTGCAAAAAAATGATGACATAGTCATAAACATATAACAGTTAAAAAGCAAGAAACATGTATAATTTGGAAGGCTAACAACTTTTCTAACCTCATTTAACCAGTAAGAGTTGAGGACCTTGAGACCTCCCAACTTCCTTCCAGCCCTCTCCTCAGCAACTGACCTCTTGTTTCTCTGGAACTTCAATTGAGTGATACCCTGGTTCTTGGGCTTCCCATATACAATACCCTTGGGTACCGGCCTCTTCCTACCACCACGCCGGACACGGACACGGTAAATCACATATCCCTGAATTTATCGCATAGTACACAAATTTCATATAAATTAAATGCTATTATAGCAGGAAAATCTTTTTTTTAAAACACAATCCTTTATAAAGAAAATCTAAGGAGAAGAAAGCTAAAACAGGACAAACATGAACATAGGGGTGAGCATTAATCGGTTTTAGACCAAAAACTGAACCGAATAAGGAATTCAGTTCGGTTTTAAAAGACATCGGATCGGGTTCGGTTTTAGAATACCCACAATTCGGTTTTCAGTTTCGGGTTCGGTTATTGGATACGGGTTCGGTTTAAAACCGAAAACCGAATAGGATATAAAATTACAAGGATAACCTCACCTAAGCCCCAAGTATAAAGTCACTTATTCTCTCTCTCCTCCCATTCTCACTTTTTTTTCATGCGGATGTTCCTCTCCAAGAGAACAGAAACCCTAGCCTGCTGCCTACCTACCTGACCCGTCTCCTCCGACTCTCAATCATATTTTCTCTCTTCTCCCTCTCACCGCCTCTCTTCTCCCTCTCTCTCACCGCAAGCGGTTGTTCCTCTCCGGATCTGAAGTATGACTGACTGGTCCTCTCACCGCCTCCCTCACCGCAAGTGGTTGTTCCTCTCACCGCCTCTCTCACCCTAATTTTGTAAGTATCGTTACTTTTTTTCTTTTGTCTGATCAAAAACTAATTTTCAAACTATTTGCTGATGGAGATGAAGTTTATATCTCCAGGGTGTTTGTGAATGGACAATAATGGAGAGCTCAAAGAAATTTGTTCTCTTCTGTTTCTTGTATCCTTAGGCTTAACCTTCTTGATGCTTAATTTGTACTCTGCATAGATGCTTAATATTGAATGTTATATATATCCAGGAGCTATGAAAATGATGGAAAGAGCCCTTAAAGTTTATATCTACCGGATGGACGGAAACCAATTTTTCATTACACCTTTCTTTAAAGGCATCTATGCTTCTAAATCTGAAGGATGGTTTCTGAAATGGATGGAGAGACACAATTTGTTTATGAATTTTTTTTGTAATTTCTGCTTGTGATTGTAAATAAGGCTGGATTTTTTTTGTAACATTTGCTTGTGATCAGTGGTGATGTTGGTTTGGTTTTATAAGTGTGCCAGTGCTCCAACACCCCCTTTAATTGTATTCATGCAAGTGTAGTGTTTTGTTGTACAATTTTGTACATTTAAATTTTAAATCAAGTGCTATATATGCTGTAACATTTTGTAATCATTTTTCTTCTTCGGAAACAATGACTGGGTATCTTGAATGGCAACAGGAGGACATTAATATCAGGCTGAGTTTGTGTTTAAATTTTATTTTGAAAGTCCATAAGCCCAATTTTGGACCGGCCCATTAACAAAAAAAGGCCCATATATAGAAACCGAATAAACCGAAAAAGCGAACCGATTATTTCGGTTCGGTTTAAATTCGGTTCCTGCTGAATTCGGTTCGGTTTCGGTTTTCGGTTTTCCAAATTCGGTTTATTCGGTTTTTGGCAATTCGGTTCGGTTTGAACCGAATAAACCAAATGCTCACCCCTACATGAAAAATTCCTAAAATGAAATAAAACATACTGACAAACTGACAAGACCAAGGTTTCAGTCCACACAATAGATAATACTTCAAAAAAAAAAATGCAAGTTTCACAATAGGAACCTTAACCAATCACCAGGTACATGACCCATATCAAAAAAAAAACTATAAATACCTTATTAATTTACAAGACAACAGACCAAACAAGAGAACACAAGAAATACTAATATGAAAATCTACCTACTTGTGAGTCTTACAAAAAAGGTAACTACATTGACCAAACAATTATAACACCACAATTGTTACAAAAAAAGGATTAATCAGAGATTAATAAGCTGAGTAGCCTCTTAATCTGATTAATCAGTGAGAAATGAGTTGCGCAATTGTGATTACATCAGCCTAGTAATCTGATCAATGATTAACCTATAACCTGGTTAAAGTGTAACCAGTTGGGTAACCAGCCATGGACCAAGCACATAATAGAACCCGCTTAATAGTATACTAACACAGACAACAATGCGTTTGTTGATTAATTTCTAAAAAACATAAAATTATGTCCATTGTTTACTGAAAAGCCACAAGTCTCCTCAGATCAGGTCTCCATAATATTTTTCCGCATGGACGAGATTATCATCCTCAGAAGAACGAAAGTTTTTTTTGGATCATCACTGGAAACAAATCAAAACTCCAAGAGATAAAAAAAATAGTTAAAGCAATTTAATTATGCAAAATAAAATGTACTAAATTTGCCTAGGCATACTCTAGGCATTAGTTTTTTATACCGATTAGACTACTATAACAAATAAAAAAAATACAATCATACGATTCAAGCTTATGTAACAACATCATATTGAATGTCTTCCTTAACAGCCCACAAACAACTAAGCCGCACCTTGAGCATGGAAATTAAATTCCATAATGTATTTTCAGGGTGCCCATAAACCACAAGATTTTAAAAAAATAACTCAAGGAAAAAGTGTATATCCAGAATGTTAACATATCCAGAATGCAAGAGATCAGACACTAACACATGCAGAAAAAAGTCTACCAAACAAATGGCTACTATTTGAAGGGCGGCTGTGTCAACAAATTTCAGCAACAATAACTAGGTAAAACTGATGTCTAACAACAAAAAAATGATTATTAAGCTAAAAGACAAAAGACATCAAATAAAAAGAACACGTGAAATACTATAGCAGAAATTTAATTACTCGTGTATGCATTAATAAAAAGGTAGTACAATGACCATGAACAACAATAGCTACAAACTGTTCATTGAGATGTATAAAAACTTTAACGGCCAAATACATTGAAGTCTCCTCAGAACAGGTCTCCATAATTTTTTTTCTGTATAGACAAATTTTCCACCCTCGGAAGAATGAAAGTTTTTTGGGTCATCATTGGAAACACTCTAAATTTAAAACTAAAGAAAAGGTATGACTATTTAAATCCATGCAAAGTAATAAATTTAAAACTAAAGAAAAGGTAATGACTATTTAAATCCATGCAAAGAAAATCTACTCTCTTTGCCTCTTAAGATGCTAGCTCTTCATTCATTACTTCAGTATACCACAACCATTAGACTAACCATCAGACTGTAGGAACAATGGCACCTCTAGAGAGGGGTGAATAGAGTGCAGCGGAGAATCTTTAACAATTAAAAATTTAACTCTAAGCAGGTGAAGCAATATATATATATGAAATGATTGCAAGTAAGTCGGTAAAATCAGGACGAAAAAGCAATACGCAGAGACAGCAGATTTATACTGATTTCCTTCTGTGAGGACTAGTCCAGTCTCGAGTCTCGACCCGATGTTTGAATCCACTATTTTGAATAGAGATTACACCACGTGTTTTGCACCGAAGAACACACCAACTTCACCACCGTCGTATTTTTATCCAAAACCCACGAACAAACTTCAACACCTTTCTGAAGAAAGCTTTTATACGCCAAGTTTGTACAACTCGAAAACTCCTACTCGAAAATCACCAGCACTTAGAAGAATTGAGTTGAGTTGGAGATTTGAAGTTTAAAGCTTTGGGAATATAATAGGAAGCTTAGAAATGAATAGAGAAGATGAAGATTGAATGAGTGAATAGAAATGAAAATTTCTTCTCTATTTATAGGTTTTTGTAGGACAGAGTTCAGGCAGAACTCAGTACCCTAACGTTCAAAAATTTAAACGTTTGAGATCCACGAGAATAGGTAAAGCTTCTTACCAGGAGTGATTTGGGCTAACCGAGTTCGGTCCGAGTTCGGGCAGAACTCTGGCCGAGTTCGGTTAGCCCAATTCCGGGGCCATTTTGGTTTTTGGATCTGGTTTGGTTTAGGATCAAAACTAGAATAGGTTTGGTTTGGTTCAAGATAGGTTTGGTTTAGGATAGACTTCTAATTGCCCGTGATCCCGATTCACAAATAGTCTAGACTCAATAAATAGAAAAATATAGAATAAATATAAAATCTCAGAGACGATGCTATCTGCATTCTTTGTTTCTTTTCATATCGAGATCGAAGTTTAAGACACTTATCGAAATTGGTTTGACTATGGCTAAATGTGCCAACAATCTCCCCCATTTTGATAATGCGACAAAACTTACGATTGATACTTAAAGAATGGTTCAGCTTGAAGTGGAAGTAGACTTGATAAGTACGGAAGGTACTGTAGTAGTTTTTTGTCCGTCAAACAATTGGTACAACGCAATGTTCAATGCTCCCCCGTAGTGTACGATCAAGTCTTATTACTCCCTCGTAATAAAACATTCTACTGAAACTATATCTGTAGAGTCTTAAACCAACATTCTTTCAAACCAAATTAGTAATACATTGAATAAGCATCAGAAATCTTAAGTTATAGCCAAGATGAATTAAATCAATCTTAAACTCAATGAAAATAATGAAAATATCAATCAATTATCAATCTTACTCCCCCGTTTTGTTATAATAGCAAAATGGTATAGCAATATTATGAAACCACAAAAGATGACATGCATGGAATAATGAAAATACTAGCATAAACTGAAAAGAGTTTTGCATACATCACCAAAAAAAATGAAAAAGTCATAATTGATAATGCTTGAAAGAAGCATTTATCACTAATACATGCATAAAGTCAAATCATAACAAAAAATCACTGAACTATCATGAGGAAAAACATATCCTCAACTATCATCCTCATCATCATCATCAGCTGCAGCACCAGCAGCACTAGAAGGACCGGTCTCAGCAGATCGGCTGGGGTCATATCGAGCGGCAGCAGGATCAAAGTAACGCTGCGCCTCACGGTCATCAATGCGATAGCCAAGCCTGGATGGATCACGAACCATAGGAATTGGGCCACTAGGGTTGTGAGCAAGGCTATATGATAAATCATGAACCGTGTTCGAGATGGCCTGGAGCTGAAGGGTAGTACGAAAATCCATAGCTCGGAACTGATCCAGCATGAGAGTCTGAAGGGACTCAAGAGTAACACAGGCAGGAGGAGGAGTAGCCTGGGAGTCGGTGGAAGTAGGAGCAACTGCAGGAGGTGGAACCTGTGCAGGCTGAGCTGGACGACGATGCTCATGAAGATAGGCAGGAGCAGCATCCTCAGCACAGTCCTCAAGACTAACCTCAAAATACTGAAATATGATAGGAAGATACATCGCGTATAGAAGGCGTCGCGAGGTCTTGCGACAACGATCCATAGCGGAGATGATAGTCTTGGGTAGACTGAAGGAAACATGGAAGTGAAGATGATAAATTGTCGAGAGTTCCATGTACAAAATCTCATCTGTGGCAGTGTTCTTAGGAAGGATAGTGGAGAACACCATGCGATGGAGATCATAGAAGTAGTTGTTCAGATGTCTAAGGCAAAGAGTGCCATGGGGTCGAGGATTCGGTGCACCGAGCGAATAACGAAAGGAATCAAAAGTTGTTCCCTCGGGAAACTCAACAGATGTAATCTCTATAAGTTCTTCCCCGTCATTGGGTACGTGGAGCCGATGGTGGAGCTGAGGGTGGAGCTGGAGGTGGAGGCGGTGGTGGTGGTGGTAGAGCCGGTGGTGGAGCTGGTGGTGGTGGTGGAGCCGGTGGTGGTGGTGGTGGTGGTGGTGGAGCTGGTGGAGGCTGTGGTGGTGGAGGCGGTGGTGGAGCTGGTGGAGGCGGCAGTGGTGGAGGCGGTGGAGCTGGTGGAGGCGGGTGGTGGTGGTGGAGGCGGTGGTGGGAGAGGGAGGAGAGGAGAGAGGAGAGAGGGAGAGGGAAAAAGGAAAGGAAAGGAAAGGAAAAAGGAAAAAAGAAAAAGAAAAAAAAATGAACTCCAAACACAGAGTTCGAACCCGTACCTCCCGAATCAACACTTAACCCACAGGTTAACCAACTTGTCAAGTCCGAGTTCTGTTAATATATATATATATATATATATATATATATATATATATATATAATAAAATAAAAAATAATATATATATATATATATATATATATATATGTTACCTATATATTATATATTAAAAAAAAATCAGTTCGGCGCCTAGGCGCTAGGCTGGCTCTTGGCGCACCGTCCCCGCGTAGCGATTTTTAGAACATTGAGTGTGAAGTTGATAGGAGCACCCGGACAGATTTTTCTCTTATGAAAATCTGTGAACCAAGAGTCCGAAGCTTCTTGGGACACAAAAATAAATTCATCGTAGAAATTTCCATCGGGTCTCGAAGGAGTGTAAAGTGAAAAGGAGGCAGACTTATGAGGGGTTGAGGACGAACCTTCATCAACCTTCCTCTTCTTTTGAGATGAAATTGGTTGTTTGGGAGCCATATGTAAAATAGCACGAAAAGAAAAGAGAGATACCGAAATTGATGGTGAAGAGTGGAAGAGAACCTCGAGAGAGCTCCAAATCGGAAGTTTGAAAGCTTGAAGAGCTTGGATGAGGGAGAACAAGGAGGTTAGGGTTAGGGTTTTTCGGTAGGGTTTGGAGGTGCTTGATGAAGAAGATGATGATAAAGAGATTTTAAATAGAAGAGGGGTCGGTTGTCTAGCTTCTGTTCGAAATCCCCCCAGACCGAGTTCGGTCACTAGGGTTTCAAGACAGAGTTGGAAACAGTGTGATAGTTTTTAACATAAATACGAAAAATAATTTAGGAATAATTGTGTTGAAGGAAATAATTTAATATTTATTAATTAATTCCCATAAATTGCTATAGCTACTTTGGGTTAGCTGTAGGGGCCGGATCCCAGCTAACAGTAGTCCGAAAACTAGTGCATCGTGTCGCTTCAGGTTATTTACACCTGTGTGACAGAAGGGCCCTTTCGGCTTATAACCAAAATAAATTTAGCGAATTCATGTTCATTAAATAATAATATTATATTATATTACCTCAACATCTAGAATTCCTAATTCTCATCATATAAAGTTAAAACGATCTTCAGCCAAAGACTTTGTGAAGATGTCAGCTAGTTGATATTCAGTATCAACAAATTCTAAAACAATATCACCTTACAAAATATGGTCTCTCAAAAAGTGATGTCTAATTTCTCTGTGTTTAGTGCGTGAATGACATGGGATTCTTAGTGAGATTTATAGAGCTAGTGTTATCACAGTAAATGGGAATATGATGAAAGGATAATTGAAAGTCTTCCAGAGTTTGTTTCATCCACAAAATTTGTGCACAACAACGTCCTGCAGCTATATACTCAGCTTCAGTAGTTGATAATGCAACTGAATTTTGTTTCTTAGAAAACCAGGAGACTAAGGACTTTCCTAGAAAATAACATGTACCGCTGGTACTTTTACGATCGACTTTGCATCTAGCAAAATCTGCTTCCGAGTAACCTATCAGGTCAAACGAATCAGATTTGGGATACCAAAGACCGGTTGTCAAAGTTCCTTTAAGGTATCGTAAGATACGCTTAACGTGCTACATGTGATTCTTTAGGACAAGCCTGATATCTAGCACAAACATACAGCAAACATAATGTATGGACGACTAGCAGTTAAGTATAGTAAACTACCAATCATACCTATGTACTTACGTATGTCGGCTGGTGTACCGCTTTCATCTATATCAAGCTTTGTAGATGTTGCCATCAGAGTGCCAATAGGTTTGACGTTTTACATATCGAATTTCTTTAGCAAGTCTTTTGTATATTTGGCTTGATTAATGAATATTCCTTGTGAACTCTGCTTAATTTGCAGTCCAAGGAAGAATGTTAATTCTTCCATCATGCTCATTTCGAATTCACTCTGCATACACTTAGCAAACTCGTTACATAGCATCTCATTAGTAGCTCCAAAGATTATATCATCTACATATATCTGCACTAATAAAATGTGTTTATCGAAAGATTTTATAAACAAAGTTGAATCAACCTTCCCTTTTGAAAAACCGTGTTCAAGTAGAAAAGAACTAAGGCGCTCATTCCATGCACGAGGTGCTTGTTTGAGACCGTAGAGAGCTTTCCGAAACTTGAATACGTGATCAGGAAATTTGAAATCTTCAAAGCCTGGAGGTTGTTTTACAAAAACTTCTTTTATAAAATCATTTAAAAATGCACTTTTAACATCCATCTGAAAAAGTTTAAAACCATAAAAACTTGCAAAAGCACAAAGCATACGAATGGACACTAATCTAGCAACTGGAGCATATGTCTCATCATAGTCAATGCCTTCTTCTTGATTATAGCCTTTATTGGCCCATTGGTCATGGTCAAACCTGATTTTAATAATTGATCAAACTCGGTCTCGATATAAATGCAAGTCAATTCAGATGTTTACCTATAACGTTTTAGACACTGCTCAACGATGGATATCTACTCTGTTCAAGACCGAAGCTGTTTGCCACTCAGAATGTATTTCCTTCAAAGCAATGTAATTTTTCATTTTATTGAGTCTAGGAATACATTGTACACCAAGTCGTACTAGCAAATAGGCTATCCTAAAATCGTTTTTGAAAACTGAACTATCTTTTTAAAATGGCCTATGTTTTTGAAAAATATTTTTTTACAAAAAGCTTCTGAAGGACTTTTCAAAAAGCCAAAATTATTTTTCTCAAAATCAACTGACCAAACCCTGACAGAACTCGGCCAGAGTTCGGCCAAGTTGAACGTTATGTGAACGTTTGATTTTGAACTTGGTCTCCCTTCAGTTGCGGTTTGTTACAAAGAATTATGTCCGAATTCTGCCCGTATTCTGTCAGAGTTTTGCCTTTGGAAAAACTATAAATAGAGAAGGATTTCGATCATTTCAAATCACCAATTCATTTTCAATCTCTTCTCTTCTAAAGCTTACATTTCTTCCAAAGAGTTCTAAAAAGCTTCCATTTTCAAATCTCAAGTCAGTTACAATCCTCTAGTCGATTTGCCAGTACGGTACGGTCTAAAAGTTTCAGAGCGATTGTAATCAGAGGCTTGATTGAAGATACAACTCTTCACAATTGAAGTTGGTCGAGTTCTTCGTATCAAAGCTCGCGTCTGTAGAAGTTGCAAGGACTTCGTATAAAAACTTGCGGAATTTTTCAATAGTGGATTCAACTGGAAGCTAGAGTTCTTCCGACTGGACTAGTCCTCACAAGAGGGAAACCAGTATAAATCTCGGTGTTTGCGTTTGCCTTCTGATCACCTTTTTATTAATGTTATTTATTTTGTGATTATTATTATATCTGTGATCTAACTGCTAACGAGTTTTTTAATTAGCAATATTCCGCTGCCTACTCTATTCAACCCCCCCCCCCCCTCTAGAGTATTCTGCTTTACGATTTCGTTCCTACAATTGGTATCAGAGCAGGTTCTCCATCTAGAGGTATTATATTCTGATCCCAATTGTTCCAACAATTGGTATCAGAGCGGTTTACACAGGTAAAGCAAGGTAAAATTGCAGTTATATTCAATTGTTATATAGATCACAGCATTACACATGGCAACTATGAAATTCACAAGTAAAGACCAAGCCACAAACAGACCTCCACTGTTTGCCGGCACAAATTACACTTATTGGAAAACACGTATGAGTTTCTTTCTGAAATCTCTTGATTTTGACTTATGGTCTGTAGTTATTGATGGCTATAAAAAGCCCCCTCGTATTAATGTTGATGGAGTTTTAGTTGAAAAACCCCATGACAAATATACAGAGGATGAAAAAAAAAGGCCAGTCTTGACGCACATGCTATTAACGCTCTATTTTGTGCTTTAGACAGAACTTAATTCAACAGGGTGTCTACCTGCACAACATCAAACGAAGTGTGAAAACTTCTCGAAGGAACAACACAAGTCAAGGAGTCAAAGATCAGCAGACTTACTCAGGAGTACGAGGCGTTCAAAATGAAGCCAAGTGAATCAGTCACCCAGATGTTTACAAGATTCTTGAATATTGTAAATCCTTTGTCTTCACTAGGCAAGGATTACAGTAACCATGAGAAGATTCGCAAACTTCTACGAGCTCTTACAAAGAACTGGATTACAGTAACCATGAGAAGATTCGCAAACTTCTACGAGCTCTTACAAAGAACTGGATTCCAAAGGCTACAGCAATCATTGAAGGGAACGACCTCTCAACAATGTCTCTGGAAACACTCATGGGTAAGCTACTCACTCACGAGTTAGAACTTCAAGACTTTGAAGATGCTACACCAAAGGAGAAGTCAGAGAAGTCAATCGCTCTCAAGGCTCAACATAAAAGAACTGTCGAAGACGACTCTGATGACAGCGACTCCGACTCTGAAGATCAAGCTCTTCTGGTAAGAAAATTCAAGAAGTTCATGAGATTTAACAGGAGAACAAAAGACAGCAACAACAACAACGAGGAAAATCCTATTTGCTACGAATGCAAGAAGAAAGGACACATGAAGAAAGATTGTCAAACAACATTATCATCAAAGAAAAGCAGCAAATATGACAAAGGCTACCTGAAGAAATCTACATCAAGGAAGTACGCCAACACAAGCATATGGCATTAAAGTGAAGCCAGCGACTCAGAAGACGAACAATCAGATGACGCTGCAAATGTATGCTTGATAGCTTGCGATCAGGTAATCACTAATCCTCTATTTGATCCTTATGATGATTTCACCTTCGAGCAACTAGGAGAGGCTTTCAGTGACCTGCTAAATGATTACAGGAAACTGCGTAGTAAATATGAAACCTCTAAGAAGGTACTCAAAGAGTACAAAGGTGAACTAGGAAGACTTACCGACCTACTAGATCATGTTAGAAATAATGACTCTTCAAATGAGTCTGGTGAGCTTTCTTCTATTAAGTTGTTGTTACACGAGACTGTTAAGCTATCCGAAAAAAAAGACCAAACTATCATCCAGTTAAAGGAAGACCTATCTAAGGAGAGAAAGAGTCTCCAGTGTGCACAGGTCAGATTAGAATCACTCACATCTGACTATACTAGATTATATAACACTTCCAAAAAGTTGGAAATTAGTTTAGGAAAACGGCCTGAAGTTGCTGCTTCCTATTCTAACACGTGTCAATTACCGAATCATCGGAACACGCCCAACACTGTCAGACCAAACCATACCAAAGCTATACCCAAGAAGACTAATAGGCATGCATTCTTCTATACTAGAAAACCAAAACCTACCAATCATGCACCTCACACTACTTTCAACACTCAACATGCTAATGTCATTATTGTGGCCTCATTGGTCATATATCTTCTGCATGTAGAATCAGAAAGTTAGTATATTTAAATGTTTATGCATGGATACCAAAAACTAACCAGTCAGGACCCTACAAGAAATGGGTACCAAAAATTTCATCTGCAAATTGTTTTGTAGGTGGGACGCCCTTCACATGCTAGAAGCAAATGGATCCTCGACAGTGGTTGCTCACGGCACATGACCGGTGACGCTTCATTATTCGCAACACTGTCGAAGAAGAATAAAGAAGGATACGTCTCCTTCGGTAATAATTTAAGAGGGTACATAATCGGTATCGATGACATTGGTAAGGCTCCCTATCCAGTGATTAAAGATGTTTGTCTAGTTACCGAGTTAAAACATAATCTGCTCAGCATAAGCCATTTAGCTGATCACGGTTATGGTATTAACTTCGTCAAAGATAAATGTACTATAGTTGATAGTTCAACTGGTAGTACTATATTTGAAAGAATTAGGGAAGACAATATATATGTTTTCTATTTGTTGGAAGATGCTAACAAAGCAGGTAGATGTTTGATGGCCAAAAGCATCGAGAGTCAACTATGGCATATGAGACTCGGCCATGCAAACATGGATACAATTTCAAGTCCATCTACAAAGAAGTTGGTACGCGGCTTACTGGACATTTCTTTTAAGAAGGATACGGTATGTAGTGAATGTGAAAAGAACAAAGCTACCAAATCCGCATTTAAATCCAAGAACGCTGTAAGTACCACTAGACCTTTACAACTGTTGCATATGGATTTATTTGGACCTAGTAGAATTGCTAGTCTAGGTGGTAAGTTATGTACATTTGTCATTGTAGATGATTTCTCTAGATATACATGGATTTATTTTCTTGCACGCAAGAACAATGCATTATCAGAATTCGTCACCTTTTGCAAGAAAGTACAGAATGAAAAATGGTTCATGATTACTCGCATTCATAGTGATCATGGCGGCGAATTTGAGAATGCAAAATTCAAGCAATTTTGTGACACACGGTTATTTGCATGAATTCCCTTGCCCTAGGACTCTGCAACAAAATGGAGTTGTGGAACGTAAGAACATAACTCTATCTGAAATGGCTAGAGTAATGCTAAACCAGTTTAGTCTACCTAGATACTTTTGGGCTGAAGCTGTCAATACAGCGTGCTATATTCTCAATAGGGTTCTAATTCGACCTATATCGAAGAAGACTCCCTATGAACTATGGTTTGATAGAATACCCAATGTTTCATATTTCAAGATTTTTGGTTGTAAATACTTTATTCTTAATACTAAAGACAATCTGAGTAAATTTGATGAAAAGGCCGATAAAGGCATATTTTTAGGTTATGCAGCAAAAAGCAAAAAATACAGTCTTCAACAAAAGAACCATGATCATCGAAGAATCAATCAATGTCAAGTTTGATGAGTTAAATCAACACTTAGACGATGACGACAATGAAGACATGATCACACCAAGTACAACTACTGCAAAACCTTCACACCAAACACCAGCTGAGTCTTCAAGCAAAGAAGCAGGAACCAGCAATCCTGAGACTACACCAAAGGAGATGAGATTCTTGGCTGATCATCCAAAGGACTTGGCAATTTGTGAGATTACCAAGGGTGTAAGTACTCGTTCCTCTAATAAAGATATAGCTTTTTGTGTTGCTTTTGTTTAGCAGTTTGAACCTAAAAACATTGAAGAAGCATGTAGTGATAATTTTTGGTTAAATGCTATGCAAGAGGAATTAAACCAATTCGAACGGAATCAAGTTTGGGAACTTGTTCCCAAGCCCATTGATCATCCGATCATTGGCACCCGATGGGTATTCCGAAACAAACTGAACGAGAATGGTTTAGTGACTCGTAATAAGGCTCGACTCGTAGCTCAATGATACAATCAAGAAGAAGGTATCGACTACGATGAGACTTATGCCCCAGTTGCGAGATTAGAATCCATTCGCATGTTATGTGCATTTGCATGTTTTCATAATTTAAATTATTTCAAATGGATGTCAAAAGCGCATTTTTAAATGGTTTTATAAAAGAAGAAGTTTATGTAGCTCAACCTCTCGATTTTACTGATTTCAAATTTCCTGAATATGTTTTCAAGTTGAAGAAAGCTTTATACGGTTTGAAACAAGCCCCTCGTGCTTGGTACGATCGTCTAAGCTCTTTTCTACTTGATAACGGTTTTTTCAAAGAAAAGGTTGACACTACATTGTTTATAAAATCTTTGAATAACAACATTCTTTTGATTCAAGTCTATGTAGATGATATTATTTTTGGATCTACTGATGAATCTCTTTGTCAAGAATTTTCAAAGTGTATGCAGAATGAGTTTGAGATGAGCATGATGGGAGAGCTGAAATTCTTTCTCGGACTGCAAATCAAACAAACCAACAATGGGACGTTCATAAATCAAGCAAAGTACACAGGATCTATTAAAGAAGTTCGACCTGGAAGCAGTCAAGCCACTTAGCACTCCAATGGCGACTTCAACCAAGCTTGATATTGATGAACAAGGCAAACCTGTCGACATACGTAAGTATCGAGGTATGATCGGTAGCTTACTGTATTTAACTACTAGTCAACCAGACATTATGTTTAGTGTTTGCTTATGTGCATGTTTTCAAGCTAATCCTAAGGAATCACATCTGTGCGCAGTTAAGCGTATCTTCCGATACCTTAAAGGCACTTCTTCTGTCGGCTTATGGTATCCCAAAACCACGTCATTTGACCTAACCGGTTATTCTGATGCTGATTTTGCCGGATGCAAAGTAGATAGAAAAAGCACTAGCGGCACATGTCATTTCCTAGGAAAAGCTCTAGTCTCTTGGTTTAGTAAGAAGCAAAATTCTGTTGCATTATCAACAATCGAGGCTGAGTTTATCGCCGCAGGACGTTTTTGTGCACAAATTTTGTGGATGAAACAAACTTTAGAAGACTATGGATTGCATTTTACACACATATCCATTTTCTGTGACAACACTAGTTCTATTAATTTGATTAAGAATCCAGTATGTCACTCTCGTACTAAACATATCGAGATTAGACATCACTTTCTTAGAGATCATCAACAAAATGGAGATATAGACCTTGTATACATAAACACCGAATCAATTAGCTGACATACTCACAAAACCACTAGCGGAAGATCGTTTCAATTATTTACGTCGAGAATTAAAAATTTTATATGTCAATAATATTAATTAATTTTGTTTTATTAATTATTTATTCAATACTCAAAAACTGTTTTTGAGACGAGCCTAAAAAGAGTCTGTCTGTCACCACGACTACGGTCGAAGCGAAGCGGTATTTAAGAGTTCCCCGGTGAACCTCCGTTAGCTGGGACAGTACTCCTACAGCTAATCTGAGACAGATGCTGAGTAAAGAATATTAATTTATAAAATAATATTAATTATATTATTTTGAAATTTAAAATTACTGAACACTGAATTAAACATTTGAAACGAATTGATGAAAAAGATGTGGCCCCACAATTTTTTTATATACATATATAGCCAGGCAACCCTTGGAGAATTCGGCCCGAGTTCGGTCCGAATTCGGCCAGAGTTCGACTGGGTATATATATGTACCAGTCAGAACCCGAGGCCTCCTCTTCTTCATTCTTCCAAACCTCATCAAAACAGCAGCAGCCGTGCCCCGAAAACCCTAGTTCTTCTCCACCTTCCTTCTTCAAATCCACGTGGAGATCTTCGTCCAAATTTGGATTCGTGCGGAGGATCTCGTTGTCTCCAGCATACCTAATTCTCGAAAGGTACAATTCCTTCTCTCCTCCACTTTCCAATTATTCGGGTTTCTAGTTTTTAGGATAGAATGCCTAAGGGATTCAATCCTTTCAAGAGGAAGAAGACACACGCCAGTGAAGAGGCATAGTCTTCTGATCCGCATACGGATTCCCTCTTCTCTCCGGTCCAATCGGATGACGGTGCATCGGACGAGTTTTATTTCAAAACTCCCAACCAATCCCTACTTTGGTATGCCGATTTCTGTTTAAGACTGTCTATTTTGTCTTATGTTTACTTGGAAATGCTCCGACATTCCAAGATATTATCATTACACTTTATTTTTGGATATGATTTGTGACTCTTCATAGACATGTTTTTATGCCTCGGTTTGGCATATGTTTTACTTTAGTTTATTATTCAGCTTAGCATTTTATTTGTTTCAGCTTTATAGCATTATCTTTCTTTATGCTTCATATAAACTGCTTGTGACAAATACCATGTCTGTGTTGTTTATATCATTTCAGTTTATCTTATTTTTCTATAAATGTTTCTACCATGACTGTGATGAATGTTTTTATATTTTGTGTTTCTTCACTGATTGTTACTTATGCATTTATTACGGGGGAGCTTTCTCTTTGCAAGTATTTTGCTAAGTGACAACGGGAAAAAATAAGATCTAACATCTTCATGAATACAGGAATACAGGTTATGAACAATTTTTTTCATTTTCTCTCTCAGTACTTTCGGTACACTTTTGAATTGATCAAAACCAAGATGTTATATCGGCAAGGTTTGTCAATTATCAAAATGGGGGAGATTGTTGGCCCATTGGTCATGGTCAAACCTGATTTTAATAATTGATCAAACTTTGTCTCGATATAAATGCAAGTCAATTCAGATGTTTACCTACGACGTTTTGGACACTGCTCAACGATGGATATCTACTATGTTCAAGACCGAAGCTGTTTGCCACTCAGAATGTATTTCCTTCAAAGCAATATAATTTTTCATTTTATTGAGTCTAGGAATACATTGTACACCAAGTCGTACTGGCAAATAAGCTATCCTAAAATCGTTTTTGAAAACTGACCTATCTTTTTAAAATGACCTATGTTTTTGAAAAACATATTTTTACAAAAAGCTTCTGAAGGACTTTTCAAAAAGCCAAAATTATTTTTCTCAAAATCAACTGACCAAATCCTGACAGAACTCGGCCAGAGTTCGGCCAGAGTTCGGCCAAGTTGAACGTTATGTGAACATTTGATTTTGAACTTGGTCTCCCTTCAGTTGCTGTTTGTTACAAAGAATTCTGTCTGAATTCTGTCCGAATTCTGTCAGAGTTCTACCTTTGAAAAAACTATAAATAGAGAAGGATTTCGATCATTTCAAATCACCAATTCATTTTCAATCTCTTCTCTTCTAAAGCTTACATTTCTTCCAAAGAGTTCTAAAAAGCTTCCATTTTCAAATCCCAAGCCAGTTACAATCCTCTAGTCGATTTGCCAGTACGGTGCGGTCTAGAAGTTTCAGAGAGATTGTAATCAGAGGCTTGATTGAAGATATAACTCCTCACAATTGAAGTTGGTCGAGTTCTTCGTATCAAAGCTCGCGTCTGTAGAAGTTGCAAAGACTTCGTATGAAAATTTACGAGATTTTCCAATAGTGGATTCAACTGGAAGCTAGAGTTCTTCCGACTGGACTAGTCCTCGCAATAGGGAAACCAGTATAAATCTCGGTGTTTGTGTTTGCCTTCTGATCACCTTTTTATTACTGTCATTTATTTTGTGATTATTATTATATCTGTGATCTAACTGCTAACGAGTTTTTTAATTAGCAATATTCCGATGCCTACTCTATTCACCCCCCTCTATAGTATTCTGCTTTACGATTTCGTTCCTACAGCCTTGAGCTACTATACGTGCTTTGTTGCGTGTGACTGAGCCATTCTCATCTAACTTATTTCGGAACACCCACTTAGTACCAATGATCGGATGATCAATAGGTCTGGAAACAAGTTTCCAAACTTGATTCCGTTCAAACTGGTTAAGTTCCTCTTGCATAGCAGAAATCCAAAATTCATCAAAAAATGCTTCTAAAACATTTTTAGGTTCAATTTTGGAAATAAATGCAACATTTGCTATTATCAATTGTCTTGAGCTGGAACGAGTGCTTACGCCTTTTGACACATCACCGACTACCAGTTCTTTGGGATGGTCTGGTGTAAATCGCATACGTTTCGGCAAACTTTCTAGATAAGACGTGGAAGTATCTTCTGTTGTGGGAGTTTCCTCTGTTGTGGGAGTTTCTTCTTCATTGTCACTGTCATATTGTCTTTTGACATTTAGCTCATCGAACTTGACATTGATTGATTCTTCAACAATAAGTGATTTCTTGTTAAATACTCTGTATTCTTTGCTTTTCGTCGCATATCCCAAGAAAATTCCTTCATCGGCTTTTTCATCAAATTTTTCCAAGTTGTCTTTTGTATTCAGATTGAAACATCTGCATCCAAAGACCTTGAAATAGCTGATATTAGGAGTTCTATTAAACCATAATTCATAAGGAGTCTTTTTAGAGATCGATCTAATAAGAACTATATTCAATACATGCCATGTTGTATAGACGGCTTCTGCCCAAAAGTACTTAGGAAGATTGTACTGATTAAGCATAACTCTGGCCATATCACCGAGGGTTCTGTTCTTCCTTTCTACAACTCCATTCTGCTGAGGAGTTCTGGGGCAAGAGAATTCATGAGATAATCCATTTGAATTGCAGTAAGATTTGAATTCATGGTTATCGAATTCTCCTCCATGATCACTTCGAACACGAGTAATCATGAATCATTTCTCGTTTTGCACCTTCTTACAGAAACAGTGTTATAAATTTCGGTAGTCGGAATCGGCGCGGCGAGGGTCCGCACAGCGCCTAGGGCGCCTAGGCGGCGCCTAGGCGCCGCCTAGGCGCCGATTTTTTTTTTTTTTTTTTTTTTCCCTGTTGTAACTTTACTTGTGCTACTCTAAACTAATAAAGATTTATCTCTAAATGCCTTTTGTTTGTTATTGATTACAGGGTACAGGGTTCAACTTCAAAGAATCAAAGTTCAAACATTTATAGAGAGAAGATAATCACAATGAAAATATTGAAAGAGCCAAGATCACATTACGGGACGAACCGCCCGCCTGAAACGCACAGACCGAATTGACCGATTTTTCCCGATTTTTTCCGATTTTTCCCGAATTGGACCGATTTGGGCCAATTTTCGGCGCGTAGCGATTTCCTGAACCGAAATAAGGGTTTTCGCCTCGGATTACCGACGCCTAGCGCCTAGGCGGCGCCTAGGCGCCCGAATTGGGCGAAATTTAGAACACTGTACAGAAAGATACAAACTCAAAAAGGCCTCATTCTTATTCTATGTTGTTACAGGCGACGCCTAGGCGCGCCTAGGCGGCCTAGGCATCTAGGTTGAGGGGAGGGCTCCTCGACCAGGAGAAATTATCTCCGTATCTGGCGATGGATGCCTAGGCGCGCCTAGGCGGACGTCTAGGGTCGACCAGGGGAAATGAAAGGCGGAGAAGGCGTCTTAATATCTTATATTGTTATAAGTATATACAAATTTATCAACTGTTCATGTTAATGTTAATTGTGTATATTAATCATCAACTATTCTTGACAAATCAATTGTTCTTTTATACTATTATATTGTTGTTGCTTAATATCTTGTACTTTTACAAGTATATAAATTATACATAAGTACATAACTGCATTGTCTGCTATATTGTATTTTTTCTGTACATAATCATCTATGACCTGGGCGGACGCCTAGACGCGCCTAAGCGAGGCGGGTAGGCTGTCGCCTCGTCTAGCGCCCAATACAACATAGTTCTTATTTGCAAGAAAATAATCCCAAGTATATCGTGAATAGTCATTGACTATCACGTAAGCATAAAGCTTTCCGCCAAGACTGGCGATTCTACTTGGTCCAAACAAGTCCATATGAATTAATTGCACGGGTCTAGAGGTACTTACAGCGTTTATTGATTTGAAAGATGATCTAGATGCCTTATTCTTCTCACAATCAGCACAGATCATATCTTTCTTGAAAGTTATTTCAGGTAAGCCTCTTACCAGTTTCTTGGTGGACAATCTTGCAATCGTGTCCATGTTTGCATAACCAAGACGCATATGCCAAATCCAGCTTTCGTCTTGTGTTGTAAACACACTTTCCTGTATTGTTAGTCTTTTCTGACAAATATAAAACATATATGTTGTCCTCTCTTATTCCCTCAAATGAAATAATTCCAGAAATTTTATCATAGACAACATTTATTCTTAACAAAATTTATTCCATAACCGTGATCAGCTAATTGACTGATACTCAACAAGTTATGTTTCAATTCTGTTACTAAGCAAACATTTTTAATAATAGGAGAGGGAGAGATACCTATGTCACCAATGCCAATGATATTACCTTTAAGATTGTTTCCAAAGGAGACATAGCCTTCTTTCTTCATCGATAGAGTTGCAAACAATTTTTCGTCACCTGTCATATGCTTGGAGCAACAACTATCGAGTATCCACTTGCTTTTAGTAGTAGGAGGAGGATCCACCTACAACACAGGTTGAAGATGTAACATTTGGTACCCACTTTCTTGAGGGTCCTGATGTGTTAGCTTTTGGAACCCATTTATATACATTCATATCTACTAGCTTTCTAATCTTACACTGTGTTGACACGTCCTTTTAATCTACAATAATGACATGTAGTAGAAGTGTTGGTGCTAGGTTTTGTTTGAAAAGCATGCATGAGTTTTTGAAACATTGTGTATTCTTGGTGTATGGAAACATATACATATAAGCATGATTTCTAACATTACCAGTCGTGTTGTTAGTGTGGTGTTTGTGTTAGCCTTCTGACTAGTGTTAATCTGAGCAGTTGGTCTAGCGACTTGTTTGCCCAGTTTAATCTCTAACTTTTTAGAGTTGTCATTGGCTTCATTTAATTGGTCCGTGAGTGCATCTATTCTTCGAATAGCAATGTTATACTTCTTCTTCTCTAGTTCATAGAGATCGTTAAGTTTTGCATTTTCTTGATTCGATTTTTCAAGCTTTTCAATAGAGTCATGCAAACTTAGCTTTAAAGAAGTAATCTCATTTGTGTCAATAAGAGTATCCTTGATATCTTTTAAGATCCTAGATTGCTTTGAAAATTCAGACTGTACAAATTTCAGCTCTTTCTTAGCACTTTTGTACATGTCTATCATTTTCTTCTGATCGGCCAATAGATCAGAGAAAGCCTCACATAATTCATCAAAAGAAAATTCTTCATAGAGAGGGTTATTTATTACCTTAGCATCTGTAGCCATGAAGCATAGGTTTGCTGAGCTCCGAGAGTTTTCTTTTTCAGAGTCACTAGCCTCGCTTTCACACCAGATACTAGTGTTTGCATAGTTTTTGGTTGTTGACCTTCTCTTGCTTGTTTGATCATGTCTGCTTGTTTGATCGTGTCTGCTTTCTTTTCTTATAAAGGGGCAAACCTTCTTTATGTGACCTGTTCTTTTGCAGCTGAAACATATCGGTTCTTCGTCATCTTTGAATTCCTTCTTCTTCGTGTTTGACTTCTCGCATCTGAGGAATCTTCTGAAGTTCCTTGTTATCAGGGTCATTTGCTCGTTGTCTGAGTCATCTGATTCACTCTCGTCGTCAGAGATTGTTTTGTGATTTGCCTTGAATGCTACTGTCTTCTCTTTTGAATGTTGATCTTCGAAATCCTGAAGGTCCAACTCATGTGTCATGAACTTTCCAGTCAGGGTTTCAAGACTCATTGTCGAGAGATCATTTCATTCTATAATGGCCGTTGCTTTTGGATTCCACCTTTTTGGTAGTCCACGAAGAATCTTCTGAATCTTTTCATGATCGCTATAATCTTTGCCAAGGGAAGCTAGAGAATTAACAATATCTAAAAATCTAGTAAACATAGCAGTAATAGTCTCATTATGCTTTATTTCGAATGCCTCATATTCTTGTGAAAGTTGTGAGATTTTGGATTCCTTCACTTGTGAAGTGCCTTCATGAGTAATCTCAAGAAGTTTCCAAACCTCGTTGGACGTGGCACATGTAGAGACTCTATTGAACTCAGTTTATCAATAGCACATAATAAAGCATTGATGACTTTTGCATCAAGACTAGCTTGTTTCTTTTCATTGTCGGTGTATCTATCAAATGGTTTGTCAACTAGAACACCATCTATCGTAATAGGTAGAGGTTTTCTATAACCATTGACGACAATCAACCATAAATCAAAATCAAGTGACTTGAGGAAAATGCCC
The DNA here is from genome assembly GCA_029216955.1 of Iris pallida. NCBI lineage: Eukaryota > Viridiplantae > Streptophyta > Magnoliopsida > Asparagales > Iridaceae > Iris > Iris pallida. Next base: position 10,768,653 of record JANAVB010013397.1, read on the forward strand.
ATCCGTGTCTTCCAGTACGTGTAATTTGTGCCATCAAATAAAGGTGGCCTATTGGTTGAATGACCTTCACCATTGCTTGAAAATTGGAATGCCATATCTCAAGGAGTGTAAATTTCATCGAGAGAAACCTGCCCTGATACCAATTGTAGGAACAATGGCACCTCTAGAGGGGGGTGAATACAATGCAGCGGAGAATATTTAACAATTAAAATTTTAACTCTAAGCAGGTGAAGCAATATATATATGAAATGATTGCAAGTCAGTCAGTAAAATTAGGACGAGAAAGCAATACGCAGAGACAGCAGATTTATACCGGTTTTCCTCTGTGAGGACTAGTCCAGTCTCGAGTCTCGACCCGATGTTTGAATCCACTATTTTAAATAGAGATTACACCACGTGTTTTGCACCGAAGAACACGCCAACTTCACCACCGTCGTGTTTTTATCTGAAGCCCACAAACAAACTTCAACACCTTTCTGAAGAAAGCTTTTATACGCCAAGCTTGTACAACTCGAAAACTCCTACTCGAAAACGACCGACACTTAGAATAATTGAGTTAGACTTGGAGATTTGAAGTTTAAAGCTTTGGGAATAGAATAGGAAGCTTAGAAATGAATATAGAAGATGAAGATTGAATGAGTGAATAGAAATGAAAATTTCTTCTCAATTTATAGGTTTTTGTAGGACGGAGTTCGGGCAGAACTCGGTACCCTAACGTTCAAAAATTTAAACGTTTTAGATCCACGAGAATAGGTAAAGCTTATGACCAGGAGTGATTTGGTCTAACCGAGTTCGGTCCGAGTTCGGGCAAATCTCTGGCCGAGTTCGGTTAGTCCAATTCCAGGGCCATTTTGGTTTTTGGATCTGGTTTGGTTTAGGATCAAAACTATAATAGGTTTGGTTTGGTTCAAGATAGGTTTGGTTTAGGATAGAATCAAGGATAGACTTCTAATTGCCAGTGATCTCGAATCACAAATATTCTAGACTCAATAAATAGAAAAAATACAGAATAAATATAAAATCTCAGAGACGATGCAATCTGCATTCTTTGTTTCTTTTCATATCGAGATCGAAGTTTAAGACACTTATCAAAATCGGTTTGACTATGGCTAAATGTGTCAACACATACTACTAAAAATAAGAACAGTTTTTTGTAACAACATTATGCCTTAACAAAATACATAAAGACTGCTTGTAAGTCGTGCACAGAAAATGGGTTTCATGATTTCTTACTAAATATCTGGATGTATTTGCAAGTAAAAGATACTATATTTGCCATCAAGATACTGATCATGGGGTCCCATAAAAAACAATTTTCAAGAGAAGTACTATAAATGGATAAGAAAACAGGTTGTCCCTCATATAATGAGGAAGAAAATAACCAAGCGGAACTCAAAGCTAAGGGAAAGAAAACAATAAAAAAAAATTTAAGGGAGGTCCAAAAAATTGCACGTTGTTAAAACAAAACAAAATACACTTGAATATATGCTATAAACCTCCTTTAATAAGATCAAAACTTGAACAGCACTTTTCTATAGTTAAAAGAAAAATAAAAAGATAAATATAAAAGAAAACAGTAGACACATGTCATATGTGAATATGCACAATTACAGAAAACATGATTGAGAAGAATAAGCAGTAAATAAATCACATATATAAGATAAAATAAACATAATAAAAATATCAATAATCAAGAATGCAGTTCAATATTCTAATCACAAAAAGGGGGGAAAAAGCATGTTTCTCACTCTGACAAACAATTTATCTTACAAGTCTGAACCCTCTATTTGCTAAAATCAATTGACTGTTGGCACAATACATAGCTTGTAATGCCTCAAATACAACTTTAATATCAAGTCAAGTCTTCTTTAAAAAACTGCTTGATGTAAATTGTTCTTGAAACTGAAATGTCGACAAAGGTGCCAAACTCCCCAAATCCCATAGTTCAAACAAAGGGATCCTTCCGACAACTATACCGATCCAATTGTCTCCAAACGTTCGTCAGTTAAATTACAGGTATGATGGAGAAACGCCCATGTAACCAATTTAGAATTTTTGAGACAATTTAGACTTCGTTGACGCACAAATTTTGCAATAGTAAACCACAAAGGATTTCGACAAACAGGAACAAGACATACTAAACCCCAGTTAACACTTGTATAAAAGTTAATGTGAAGGGAAGGTCATTCTGTCGCCACAAAACTCCGGCTAATCTGGGGTCTGGAAAGGGTCAATGTGCACGCCGACTTGCCAACAATGGGCGGAGGGGCCATTTCCACAGCTCAAACCTGCATTTCCCAAGGACACGAGCACCAAACGACACGCCAACACTTATATATGCTAATATGAAATTGATGGTGCCGAACTCGAGTGACCCTTGTGATTATACCGGAGAGAGGCATAAGATCATGGATGGGTGGCAGAAGATCAGTCGATCAAGCCACGGGAACGTACTATTCCTTCTATTTATAAAAATGGTTGAGTACAGTGGGCCCAAAAGACATACAAATGTAGCATGCACAAAAGTAATGTGCGTAACGCTGGGCATCTCAAAAAAAAAATTTTGATGGTAATAACTTATTATAATCAACTGCAAGCTGTACATTTCTATGTTAGACGTTTGCAAATATGACACAAGGTGGACATGGGCGTGTGACTTAGCAACAAGAACGGAAAGAATGACACAGATGATACATGACGATGATGGTGATGGGACCGGACCTGCTTGGCCTTGTAGCCGAGGCGGCGGGCCTTATCGGGCCGGGTCGGGTGGGTGACCCGGACGATGGACGGGTGCTGGCGGTACTCCCAGCAGCGGACCCTCTGGAGGAACCGCATCACGTCCGACTGCTTCTTCCTCCATAGCTCCGACACGTACTTGTACGCCCCTGCGAATAACAAAAAAAACACATGAACAAAAACCCTAATTTCGGTGGAAACAGTAATTTCGGTGACATTTTGGTATTGAGAAGTCGAAGGAAACCCTAGGTCTCACCCATCGATGAACGTTCTCCCGGCGGGCCGCCGCCGCCGCCGCCGCCGCTGCTGCTTCTGGTTAGGGTTTGTTGGGAGGGGATGCGGCTCGTGGGAAGATGAGGCTGCTTATAAGCTGGGGGGAGTAGCCTACTAGGGATGTTGAGGAATCTTGGCCGTTGGATTGTTGGATTGTGTGAGGGTTTCCATAGAGTGAATGGTCCATTTATTTTAGGCAATTGATAAAGGCACTGCATAATTTGATCGGGGCTAGTCCATTTATAAGTTTGTGTTATTTACAAGTTTGCCATTGAAAAAATTTATTAGGGCTAGCCCATTAGGTAGTATAAAAGTCAATTGTTTTATTTCTCTTCTCTTTCTCTTCTTCCTCTCAAATTTTCTTCTAAACCCTAGATTGAGATTCCTCTTGTCCCTACAAAAATCTTCATGTTTTGTAACCCTAGATTGAGATTCATCCCGCATGCTGTCACACGCGCACGCGCGAAGAAAGATTGGAAGTCCTGATTGTATGTGGACTGCCCAGTTTCCTGGCAGTCCACATACATATGTGGACTACCAGAAAACTGGACAGTCCACATACAAACAAGGACTGCCCAATTTTCTGGCAGTCCAACAAACTGAATGGACTGCCAGAAAACTGGGCAGTCCTAAGTCACAGCATGTGAAACAAAGGACTGTCCATTTTTCTGGCAGTCCTTACTGTATGTAGGACTGTCCAATTTTCTGGCAGTCCTGAATACAGTAAGGACTGCCAGAAAAATGGGCAGTCCTTTGTTTCACATGTTGTGACTTAGGACTGCCCAGTTTTCTGGCAGTCTATTCAGTTTGTAGGACTGCCAGAAAATTAGGCAGTCCTGGTCGACGCACAGTTTTCTCGTTCCTGCATACTTGTGTTTAATTTAAATGGGTAATTTTCCACTCCGAATGTAGTTTAATTCAAATGGGCTACAGACAATTGAAATAAACAATATAATGGATGCTTGAATTTTTCAATTTAATTTCTAGGATTTTGGAAACAAATAGAGAAAGAATTTGGGTGCCATCGATCTTCTTGAGAAGAAAATTTGGAAGAGAAGAGGAAGAAGAAGAGAACATTTATAGGTGGAAGAAATTTCTAGGAATTTCAAATTATCTTCTTGCTTGGGGATGGAGAAATGGTGGAGGAGAAGAGGAAGAAGAAGAAGAGAGGAATTAGGGTTTAGGAAGAGAGAGAAAAAATTTTACAAATGAGAGAAAAATTTTGGGTTTAGGGGAATTTTACTTTGGGACAGCCCAAAATCAAAAAAATGGGCTGTCCTGAGTAAAACACAAAAAAAATTGTGGTGGGGCTAGCCCCGATCAAAAAAGGCAGTGCCTTTATCAATTGCCTTATTTTACGAAAATTTTCGTTGAAAAGATTAAACTTTTAACAAAATTTCACTAACAGCGTAAAGTTTTTAATTAGACATAATTGTAATTTGGTAGCCTCAACTATTCTATTTTTTAACTTGATACTCTAAATTTTTTACTGGACAACTAGATACAATCAACTATTTAATATTTTCAAGTTGCTATCCAAAATTTTAAAAAAGACAAAATTATTCCTATCTTCCCAACCTTCTCCCTCCTCCTCTCTCGCCTGTGCCCCCTCCCCCCTGTTGTCCCGCCCTTACTCCCCCCGCTAGCCCACCCACTCCCCGCCGACACCCTACTCCCTCCTCTCTCTCTCGGTTGCGCCCCCCCCCCCCCTCCCCTCCCCCCCTCTCTCTCTCTCTCTCTCTCTCTCTCTCGGCGTGTGCAGCCGACGGCGGCGACACCGCGGAGAGAGGGGGACGGGTGGTGGTGCAGCTGGAATGGGGGGAGCGGGGGCGGGGTAGCAAGGGGGTCGGGGTCGGTGGGGGCAACCGGTGGGTGGGTATGGGGTGGAGGTAGCGGGGAGTGGGTGGGTGGGCAGGGTGGGTAGGGGCGAGGATTTTGGGGAGGAGGTGTTTCAAGTTTTACCTAGGGGTATTTTGGTCCTTAATTTTTTTTTCAGGATATCAAGTTATTACAAAAAAAAATTTTAGGGTATCAAATTGAAAAACTGACATAGTTGAGGGTATCAAGTTACAATTAAGCTTTTTAATTAAAACCAGAGATTGAAACGTCTATCGAAAGGATATTTTTCAAAAAAAAATTAAAAAAAAAATGAAAACCCCAGTAGAATGGTCGTTTTAGATTTTTTGTTTTAATGTGATCCCCTATAATCCATTATTTGCGACATGATCCTTTAATCAAAATAGTGAGTAAAATTCTTTTATTTATTATTTATTACAATATTTAGTAAAAAAAAATAATAATAAAATAAATGTTGAAAACACGAAAAAATAATAATTAATTCTAATCAAAATATCGATCGTCCTGTGGAGGGACACTGACATCCTTGTAATAATTATATCATTTGGTATTTTATGTGCTAGCATCAAATGTTGTAACTAGATATAGACCTGAATGGCCAAAATGACGTTTTATTCCATTATTATTATTATTATTATTATTATTATTATTATTATACAGAAACAACTCCCAAAATAACGTTCTATTCCATTGTTTTTAGTTAATGGACATTTTACTCTCATTGGCCTGGATGACCTATATCCTCTTACAACATTTGAGTTGACATCACGAAATACACACGTGTCTAACTAAGTGATTCGATACCAGCACATAAAATACCAAATGATATAATTATTACAAGGATGTGAGTGTCCCTTCATAGGACAAACAATATTTCCATAGCAATTAAATTATTTATTTACTTTTGTTTGTGTTTTCAACATTTGTTGTTTTCATTTTTTTTGACAAAATATTATAAAAATAATAATAAATAAAATAAATAAATAATTTAGTTAAACTACTTGATTAAAGGACAATATTGCAAATAATGGATTATAGTGGACCACATTGCAAAAAAATAAAAAATCTAAAAGGCGTTTCCAATTTTTTTTAGATTTTTTTTTTCATTGTGGCCCACTATAATCCACTATTTATAATATGGTCCTTTAATAAAAATAGTTAGTAAAATTATTTTATTTATTATTATTTTTTTATAATATTCCATAAAAAAATAAAAGTTAACCAAAAATTAAATAAATAATTACTTGTGCTTTCAATTAATTATTTTTTTAATGTGTTGGTATTGAAACACTTAGTTAGGCATATGTGCATTTCTTGATCTCAACTCAAATATTGTAAGTGGATACATGTCATTCAGGTCGGGAGAGCAAAACGTCTATTAACTAATAATAATAATGAATAAAACATTATTTTGGGAGTTGTTGTATAATAATAATAATAATAATAATAATAATAATAATTATTATTATTATTATTATTATTTATTTAATTTTGGAGGGACACATATTATAAATAATGGATTATAAAAGAAATAATTATTACAAGGATGTCAGTATCCCTCCACATGACAAGGATGTCAGTGTCCCTCCACAGGACAAACAATATTTTGATAGCAGTTTAAAAAAACAAAATCAACGTCTATTTTATTATTATTATTACTGGACATTATAAAAGAAATAAGAATAAATAAAAGAATTTTACTCACTAATTTGATTAAAGGATCATATTGCAAATAATGGATTATAGGGGATCACATTACAAAAATAACAAAAAAATCTAAAACGGCCATCCCACTTCCGAGAGGTATTTCAATGCTTTGGTTGCATTTTTTTTTGAAACTTTGTGATGCTAGTGAAATTTTGTTAAACTTTAATGTTTTTACCGAAAATTTTCATTTATTTTAGGCCAGTTATAAAGGCAGTACAGAATTTGTTAGGAGACATTATAGTTGTTTGCATTTCTAGGACCTTAAAAGATTTGATTGTCATATGTATAGTCATGACTGTCAAAATTTGTTGGGGGCATTTGTATTCTTGACAATCATGCTTAGTGAAGTTTTAGTCCCACATCGAAAATACATCATGTGGTATCTCAACATATATAGGCTTCTATGTATTGTTGGGATGTGCACATGGGTGGTGACCCAAAGGTGGGAACCATGTGAGTGATTTTACTAAGAGGTAAGAATAAGGCTCCATGGTAAGCTTCTAGCTTTTTGCATAGGGGCTTAGCGACTCGGACTCGGGCTCGGACTCGGACTCATGTGGCGTTTTGTTGGCGCACTTTGCACTTTGCACGTCAGAATCGTCACTAGGCACATAGTGCGACCACGTTACGCCGGCCCAGGCGCATAGTGCGACCACGTTACGCCGGCCCAGTTACGCAGTCCAGTACGCGCAGCGTACGCAGTGTGCGTAGTGTGCGCAGGTTGCGTAAAATGGCTGTGTGCGTAAAGTGCAAATCACGCTGGTTACGCGAGTGGCGCAACTTGCGGCAGAACGTGTCTTTGCATGTTCGGGGTGGTTATTACCACGTCCCTAACATTGTGCTAACCGGGCAGTTGTTGCAGGGGCCTATATAAGGTCTCCTCCTTCTCTCTCACAGGAGGGAACATATACATAGGTAGTAGACATAAAGTTTACAAGTGTTTAGAAGCTGTGAGAGAGAAGAGAGGTATTGTACCAGCGTTGAGTTTTGCACGGGAGTTCGTGTTCATCCGAGGAGTCAGAAAAGCAAGAGTGTTCCAAGTTCTCCAACGAACTTGCTGGTTCCTGGAAGCTATTCGTGTGGGGCGAATAAAGCTTTGAGCAACGGTGATTATTCACCCCAGCAGGAGTTTTTCCATCCTTTGCCAGTCACCTTCTTCGTTTATCAGAATTCTATTAGCGCACCTTCGGTGAAGTGTTCGCGTTGGTAGAAATCTGTGCACCTTCTGTGAAGTGTTGCATCACCTTCTTCGTTTATCAGAATTCTATTAACGCACCTTCGGTGAAGTGTTCGCGTTGGTAGAAATCTGTGCACCTTCTGTGAAGTGTTGCATTAGTGGAATTTTTGTTACGTACCTTCTGTGAAGTGTTACGTAATAACGATTGTTTTTACAATTGTTACGAATTCTTAGTTTTCCATCGAAAAATTGTGCCCCCGCAATAACAATCTCAAAGCTTTATCGCTACGATGGAAAACGTTAATGTTTCACTCTTCAATTCTGACTTTTGTAAGTTAGAAAAGTTTGATGGAGAACATTACCAAGTCTGGAAGAGGAAGGTTTATCTCACCCTTCAACTCAAAGACGTAGATCACGTGCTTCTGGAGGAAGAACCTACTGTTCCAGATGTTGGGTCTGCTGCCGCAATCACCGCGGCTACTAAACTTCAAGCAAAATAGAGAAGGAAAAATAGTATTTGCAGGCTGCTTATCCTGATTGCTATGGAAAATTTCCTTGCAGAATCCTATTCTAAAAAGACTATCGCTAAAGACATATAGGAGTCTCTAGAAAAAATCTACGAAGAAGACAAGAACCGTAGTAAAATCTTTGTGGTTGAAAGATATCACAAGTGGTTCTTTGTGGACGAAAAGTCTATGCTGCCGCAGGTGAAGGAGTTCCTGAAACTGCGACAGAAGCTGGAAGACGAGGCGATGCCCCTCCCCGATAAGTTTGTTGTTGGAGGGATTGTCTCAAAGCTCCCCGCTGGGTAGAGCAAGTTCTATGCAAATATGCATAGGAAGAAGCTGGAGATCACCCTTGAAGATCTCATGCAGGAAATCTATGTTGAGGACCAGATGCGGGCTCAACTGAAGGTGGACGCACTGTCCAAGCAATTGGCTAACGCCAATCTGGTACATTCAAGGGAACCAAGGGGAAAGCATACGGCTTCCCAAAGTAAGAAGAAGGACCTTGACAATCTAAAAGTCAAGGGTACTTCAATGAAGAAGAAGAAGAAGCCAAAGTCCCACTTGGCTTGCTTCAAGTGTGGCAAGAATGGCCACTTTAAGAATGAGTGCAAAGCAAAAGCCAAGCAATTGGAGCAAGGAGAGCCTAGTAAGGTAACTATGATCACTGATGTTGTTGCTATGATTGCGCATGTTGATGCGGTAGAAACTGATGCTGACTGGTGGGTAGACACTGGAGCCACCTGCCATGTTTGCTCCAGCAAAGAGTGGTTCACCACCTACACCCCTACTTCTGATGTGGTTATGGTGGCGAATCAGGCACAAGTTGAAGTGCTTGGGATCGGGACAGTGGTATTGAAGCTGACTTCTGGCAAGTCTTTGACGCTTCAAGGCGTGAAACATGTGTTGGCCCATTGGTCATGGTCAAACTTGATTTTAATAATTGATCAAACTCTGTCTCGATATAAATGCAAGTCAACTCAGATGTTTACCTACGACGTTTTGGACACTGCTCAATAATGGATATCAACAATGTTCAAGACTGAAGTCGTTTGCCATTCAGAATGTACTTCCTGTTAAGCAATATAATTTTTCATTTTTTTGAGTCTAGGAATACATCGTACACCGAGTCGTACTGGCAAATAGGCTATCCGAAAACGTTTTTCAAAACCATCCTATTCTTTTACAAATGACCTACATTTTTGAAAAACATTATTTTTATAAAAAGCTTCTGAAGGATTTTTCAAAAAGCCAAAATTTATTTTCTCCAAAAATGAACTGGCAGAACCCCAGGAGAACTCGGCCCGAGTTCGGCCAGAGTTCGGCCAGAATTCGTCCATTTGGAACGTTAGTGAACGTTGGGTTTTTGAACTTGGTCATCCTTCAGTTACGGTTTGTTACAAAGAGTTCTGTCCGAATTCTGTCCGAATTCTGTCAGAGTTCTGTCTTTGGAAAAACTATAAATAGAGAAGTATTTCGATCATTTCAAATCACCAATTCACTTTCAATCTTTTCTCTTCCTGAGCTTACATTCTTCCAAAGAGTTCTTAAAAGCTTTCATTTTCAAATCCCAAGCCAGTTACAATCCTCTAGTCGATTTGCCAGTACGGTACGGTCTAGAAGTTTCAGAGCAATTGTAATCAGAGGCTTGATAGAAGGTTCAACTCTTCACAATTGAAGTTGGTCGAGTTCTTCGTATCAAAGCTCGCGTCTGTAGAAGTTGCAAGGACTTCATATGAAAACTTGCGGCAATTTCCAATAGTGGATTCAACTGGAAGCTAGAGTTCTTCCGACTGGACTAGTCCTCACAAGAGGAAAACCAGTATAAATCTTGGTGTTTGCGTTTGCCTTCTGATCACTTTTAATTTTTGTCATTTACTTTTGTGATTATTATTATATTTGTGATCTAATTGCTAACAAGTTTTTAATTAGCAATATTCCGCTGCCTACTCTATTTACCCCCCTCTAGAGTATTCTGCTTTATGATTTCGTTCCTATAATTGGTATCAGAGCGGGTTATACAGGTAAAGCAAGGTAAAATTGCAGTTATATTCAATTGTTATATAGATCACAGTATTACACATGGCAACTGTGAAATTCACAAGTGAAGGCCAAGCCACAAACAGACCTCCACTATTTGACGGTACAAACTACACTTATTGGAAAACACGTATGAGTTTCTTTTTGAAATCTCTTGATTTTGATTTATGGTCTGTAGTTATTGATGGCTATAAAAAGCTACCTTGTATTAATGTTGATGGTGTTTTAGCTGAAAAACCCCATGACAAATATACAGAGGAAGAAAAGAAAAAGGCCAGTCTTGACGCACGTGCTATTAACGCTTTATTTTGTGCTTTAGACAGAACTGAATTCAACAGGGTGTCTACTTACACAACATCAAACGAAGTGTGGAAACTTCTCGAAGTAACCCACGAAGGAACAACACAAGTCAATGAGTCAAAGATCAGCAGACTTACTCAGGAGTATGAGGCATTCAAAATGAAGCCAAGTGAATCAGTCACTCAGATGTTTACAAGATTCTTGGATATTGTAAATCCTCTGTCCTCACTAGGCAAGGATTACAGTAACCATAAGAAGATTCGCAAACTTCTACGAGCCCTTACAAAGAACTGGATTCCAAAGGCTACAACAATCATTGAAGGGAACGACCTCTCAACAATGTCTCTAGAAACACTCATGGGTAAGCTACTCACTCACGAGTTAGAACTTCAAGACTTTGAAAATGCTACACCAAAGGAGAAGTCAGAGAAGACGATCGCTCTCAAGGCTCAACATAGAAGAACCATCGAAGATGATTCCGACGACAGCGACTCCGAATCTGAAGATCAAGCACTTCTGGTAAGAAAGTTCAAGAAGTTCATGAGATTTAACAGGAGAACAAAGGACAGCAAAGACAACAAAAACAATGAGGAAGATCCTATTTGCTACGGATGCAAGAAGAAAGGACACATGAAGAAAGATTGTCCCTCAGCACCATCATCAAAGAAAAATAGCAAATATGACAAAGGCTACCTGAAGAAATCTACATCAAGGAAGTACGCCAACACAAGCATATGGCATGAAAGTGAAGCCAGCGACTCAGAAGATGAACAATCAGATGACGCTGCAAATGTGTGCTTGATGGCTTGCGATCAGGTGGGACACCCTTCACATGCTAGGAGCAAATGGATCCTCGACAGCGGTTGCTCACGGCACATGACCGGTGATACTTCATTATTTGCAACACTGTCGAAGAGGAATAAAGAAGGATACGTCTCCTTCGGTAATAATTTGAGAGGGTACATAATCGATATCTGTGACATTGGTAAGGCTCCCTATCCAGTGATTAAAGATGTTTGTCTTGTTACCGAGTTAAAACATAATCTGCTCAGCATAAGACATTTAGCTGATCACGGTTATGGCATTAACTTCGTAAAAGATAAATGTTCTATTATTGATAGTTCAACTGGTAGTACTATATTTGAAGGTATTAGGGAAGACAATATATATGTATTCTATTTGTTGGAAGATGCTAACACAGCAGGTGTATTTTTGATGGCCAAAAGTATTGAGAGTCAACTATGGCATATGAGACTCGGTCATGCAAACATGGATACAATTTCAAGATTATCTACGAAGAAGTTGGTACGCGGCTTACCGGATATTTCTTTCAAGAAGGATACGGTATGTAGTGAATGTGAAAAGAACAAAGCTACCAAATCCGCATTCAAATCCAAGAACGCTGTAAGTACCACTAGACCTTTACAATTGTTGCATATGGACTTATTTGGACCCAGCAGAATTGTTAGTCTAGGTGGTAAGTTATATGCTTTTGTCATTATAGGTGACTTCTCTAGATATACATGGGTTTATTTTCTTGCACGCAAGAACGATGCATTATCAGAATTCGTCACCTTTTGCAAGAAAGTACAGAATGAAAAAGGGTTCATGATTACTCGCATTCGTAGTGATCATGGTGGCGAATTTGAGAATGCAGAATTCAAGCAATTTTGTGACACACACGGTTATTTGCATGAATTCTCTTGCCCTAGGACTCCGCAACAAAATGGAGTTGTGGAACGTAAGAACCGAACTCTATCTGAAATGGCTAGAGTTATGTTGAACCAGTTTAGTCTACCTAAATATTTATGGACTGAAGCTGTAAATACAGCATGCTATATTCTCAATAGGGTTCTAATTCGATCTATATCGAAGAAGACTCCCTATGAATTATGGTTTGATAGAACACCAAATATTTCTTATTTTAAAATCTTTGATTGTAAATGCTTTATTCTTAATACTAAAGATAATTTGAGTAAATTTGATGAAAAGGCCGATGAAGGTATATTTTTAGGTTATGCAGCAAAGAGCAAAGGATATAGATTCTTCAACAAAAGAACCATGATCATTGAAGAATCTATCAACGTCAAGTTTGATGAGCTAAATCAACACTTAGACGATGATGACAATGAAGACATAATCGCACCAAGTACAGCTACTACAAAACCTTCACATAAAGATGCAGAACCATCACACCAGGCATCAGATGAACCTCCAAACAAAGAAGCCAGAACTAGCAATCTTGAGACTACACCAAAAAAGATGAGATTCTTGGCTAGTCATCCAAAAGACTTGGTAATTGGTGAGATTACCAAGGGTGTAAGTACTCGTTCCTCTAATAAAGATATAGCTTCTTGTGTTGCTTTTGTCTCGCAGTTTGAACCCAAAAATATTGATGAAGCATGTAGTGATAATTTTTGGTTAGATGCTATGCAAGAGGAATTAAACCAATTCGAACAGAATCAAGTTTGGGAACTTGTTCCCAAGCCTATTGATCATTCGGTCATTGGCACCCGATGGGTATTTCGAAATAAACTGAACGAGAATGGTTTAGTGACTCGTAATAAGGCTCGACTCGTAGCTCAAGGATACAATCAGGAAGAAGGTATCGACTACGATGAGACTTATGCCCCAGTTGCGAGATTAGAATCCATTGCATGTTATGTGCATTTGCATGTTTTCATAATTTTAAATTATTTCAAATGGATGTCAAAAGCGCATTTTTAAATAGTTTTATAAAAGAAGAGGTTTATGTAGCTCAACCACCCGGTTTTACTGATTTCAAATTTCCTGAATATGTTTTCAAGTTGAAGAAAGCTTTATACGTTTGAAACAAGCCCCTCGTGCTTGGTACGATCGTCTAAGCACTTTTCTACATGATAACGATTTTTCAAAGGAAAAGGTTGATACTACTTTGTTTATAAAGTCTTTGAATAATAATATTCTTTTGATTCAATTCTATGTAGATGATATTATCTTTGGATCTACTGATGAATCTCTTTGTTAAGAATTTTCAAAGTGTATACAAAATGAGTTTGAGATGAGCATGATGGGAGAGCTGAAATTCTTTCTCGGACTGCAAATCAAACAAACCAACAATAGGACGTTCATAAATCAAGCAAAGTACACAAATGATCTGTTAAAGAAGTTCGACATGGAAGCAGCAAAACCCCTTAGCACTCCAATGGCGACTTCAACCAAACTTGATATTGATGAATAAGGCAAACCTGTCGACATACGTAAGTATCGAGGTATGATCGGTAGCTTACTGTATTTAACTACTAGTCAACCAGACATTATGTTTAGTGTTTGCTTATGTGCACGTTTTCAAGCTAATCCTAAGGAATCACATTTGTGTGCAGTTAAGCGTATCTTTCGATACCTTAAAGGCACTTCTTCTGTCGGCTTATGGTATTCCAAAACCACGTCGTTTGACCTAACCGGTTATTCCGATGCTGATTTTGCCGGATGCAAAGTAGATAGAAAAAGCACTAGCGGTACATGTCATTTCCTAGGAAAAGCTCTAGTCTCTTGGTTTAGTAAAAAGCAAAATTCTGTTGCATTATCAACAACCGAGGCTGAGTATTTCGTCGCAGGACGTTATTGTGCACAAATTTTGTGGATGAAACAAACCTTAGAAGACTATGGATTGCATTTTACACACATACCCATTTTCTGTGACAACACTAGTTCTATTAATTTGACTAAGGATCCAGTATGTCATTCTCGTACTAAACATATGGAGATTCGACATCATTTTCTTAGAGATCATCAACAAAATGGAGATATAGACCTTGTATACATAGACACACAAAATCAATTAGCTGACATACTCACAAAACCTTTAGCGGAAGATCGTTTCAATTATTTACATCGAGAATTAGGAATTTTAGATATCAATAATATTAATTAATTTTGTTTTATTAATTATTTATTCGATACTCATAAACTGTTTTCGAGACAAGCCTAAAAAGAGTCTGTCTGTCACCACGACTATGGTCGAAGCAAAGCGGTATTTAAGAGTTCCCCTGTGAACCTCCATTAGCTGGGACAGTACTCCTACAGCTAATCTGAGACAGATGCTGAGTAAAGAATATTAATTAATAATATAATATTAATTATATTATTTTGAGATTTAAAATTACTAAACTTTGAATTAAGCATTTGAAACGAATTAATGAAAAAGAATGTGGCCTCTTTTGAAATATTTTTAATATATATAGCCAGGCAACCCTTGGTGAATTCGGCCCGAGTTCGGTCCGAATTCGGCCAGAGTTCGGCTGGGTATATATATATACCAGCACGAACCCGAGGCTTCCTTCTTCTTCATTCTTCTCCACATCCTCATAACAGCAGCAGCGCGCCTCCGAAACCCTAGAATTTCTCCATCCTTGTTCTTCCAATCCTTGTGGAGTTTCTCGTCCAAACTTTGGATTCGTACGGAGAACGTCATTCTCTACAACATATCCAATTCTTGGAAGGTATAATCCCTTCTTTCCTCCACTTTTCAATACTTAGGGTTTCTAGAAAATTTTGGGAAAGAATGCCTAAGTTCAATCCCTTCAAGAGGAAGAAGACCAATGCCAGTGAAGAGGCATCTTCTTCAGATCCGCATATGGATTGCCTCTTTTCTTCGGTCCAATCAGACGATGGTGCGTCGGATGAGTTTTACTTTAAAACTTCCGATCAAACTTTATTGTGGTACACCGATTTTATCATGCGTACTATTTGCACCGGATCGCCGATTAAGTGGACTGTCTTTCCGGATCATCGCCCTTATTTTGAGACATTAGGGTTACCATATTTTGTCACCTTACAATTCTCCATTGCCACTAATGCCATTAGATTATTCTATTGTAATTTCGTGTTAGACACTTTTACCACGAGGACACGTGTCGGAGGAATTGATATCGAATTCACTGATAAAACGTTAGCGGAATCCTTGGTATCCCAAACGAAGGTGCCCCACTCGATGACATCACTGATTTTGATTTCCCCGATGGAACGACACTCGTTAGTTTCAAGAATGAGCTTTGTGCGCCCGCACGCGTTCATCCTGGAAAGTTCAAGGCTAATAACTTGAACTTGTTTAACTACGAATTACATCGCATCATCTATTCCACCTTACTTCCAAAATCCACTTCCAAAGATGATGTCACTGCACTTGAGCTTTCTGCTCTTTATCATATTCTTAAAGGGATTCTTTTTTCTGCCCCTAAGACTATCATCCAGATGATGGGTAGATGTCGCGGGAGAGACCGCAACCTATCTTATGCGATGCTTATTCCTCGCATCTTTCAGAGATTTGATATTGACCTATCTACTTGTGCTGTCGACCCCGAGCCCAAGTTTCTCAAACTCTCTCGTCGCAGCATTGCCTCTGTTCCTCCACCTACTGTACCTACTCCTCCTGTACCTACTCCCACAGCTCCCACAACACCTGTTCCTCCTCATTCTTACCCTATGACATTTGAGGGTATACATCAGCACTTATCAGATCTGCAGTCATTTTATGTTGAGACCTCTAGGGAACACGAGTTCCGTGATGTGACTCGGTTCTAGGCGATTGCCAACTCCTTCGCCGATCTGAGGTTTGCGCAGACGGGTCATTCTGCTAGCTCTCTACCTCGAGACCCTTATGTTTCTGGCTACCGTATTGACGACGAGGCGGTCCACTCTCTGTTCCAGCCAGGGAACGCCTATGATTGGTATCGTACTGCTCGTGCCCCTCCTCGTGATTATGTCGGTGAGTTTTACGCTGGCGCCACTCCTCGCACTTCTGGCGCTGGTACTTCTAGAGCTGGTCCTTCTGGATATGCTGGAGCTGCAGCTGATGACGTTGATAATGAAGATGATAATTTTTGAGATGTTAGATATTGAGACTGTTATCTTTGTCTTGGAAATGCTCCGACATTCCAAGATTTTATCAGTACTCTTATTTTTTATCAGTACTTTTCTTTGTTATGTGACTATTCATAGACATGGTTTTTGATTATGCCTCAGTTTTGGCATCTTAGTCTATTATTCAGCACTTTATTTGTTTCAGTTTTCATTCTCGTACTTTATTAAAAACTGCATGTGACAAATACATGCCTGTGTTGTTTTTCAATAGTCTATCTATTTCTCTTACTATTTACTGTTTCTACCATGCCTGTCATGATTATCTTTTTTTTTCTTCACTGTTTGTTACTTATGCATTTATTGCGGGGGAGCTTTCTCTTTTGCAATTATTTTGCTAAGTGACAACGGGGGAGAAATAAGGATCTAACATTTTTTTGTTCAAGTGAAATATAGGTTATGAACAATTTCTTTTGATTACTATTTTGATTTGATTCCAGCTTAGATGTTATATCGACAAGGTTTGTCAATTATCAAAATGAGGGAGATTGTTGGCCCATTGGTCATGGTCAAACCTGATTTTAATAATTGATCAAACTCTGTCTCGATATAAATGCAAGTCAACTCAGATGTTTACCTACGACGTTTTGGACACTGCTCAACAATGGATATCAACAATGTTCAAGACTGAAGCCGTTTGCCATTCAGAAATGTACTTCCTGTTAAGCAATGTAATTTTTTATTTTATTGAGTCTAGGAATACATTGTACACCGAGTCGTACTGGCAAATAGGCTATCCGAAAATGTTTTTCAAAACCATCCTATTCTTTTACAAATAACCTACGTTTTTTGAAAAATATTCTTTTTATAAAAAGCTTCTGAAGGATTTTTCAAAAAGCCAAAATTTATTTTCTCCAAAAATGAACTGGCAGAACCCCAGGAGAACTCGGCCCGAGTTCGACCAGAGTTCGGCCATTTGGAACGTTAGTGAATGTTGGGTTTTTGAACTTGGTCATCCTTCAGTTACGGTTTGTTACAAAGAGTTCTGTCCGAATTCTGCCCGAATTCTGTCAGAGTTCTGTCTTTGAAAAAACTATAAATAGAGAAGTATTTCGATCATTTCAAATCACCAATTCACTTTCAATCTCTTCTCTTCCTGAGCTTACATTCTTCCAAAGAGTTCTTAAAAGCTTTCATTTTTAAATCCCAAGCCAGTTACAATCCTCTAGTTGATTTGCCATTACGGTACGGTCTAGAAGTTTCAGAGTGATTGTAATCAGAGGCTTGATAGAAGATTCAACTCTTCACAATTGAAGTTGGTCGAGTTCTTCGTATCAAAGCTCGCGTCTGTAGAAGTTGCAAGGACTTCGTATGAAAACTTGCGAGAATTTCCAATAGTAGATTCAACTGAAAGCTAGAGTTCTTCCGACTGGACTAGTCCTCACAAGAGGAAAACCAATATAAATCTCGGTGTTTGCGTTTGCCTTCTGATCACTTTTAATTTCTGTCATTTACTTTTGTGATTATTATTATATCTGTGATCTAACTGCTAACAAGTTTTTAATTAGCAATATTCCGCTGCCTACTCTATTCACCCCCTTAGAGTATTCTGCTTTACAATTTCGTTCCTACAGCATGTACCTGCTATCGCCAAGAATCTGATCTCAGGAGGCCTACTCTGCAAAGCAGGCCTCAGGATGGACATCAATGCTGGCCAGATGGTGATGTCTATCAGGGGAACATATTTCGGGAAAGCTTTTTATACCGAAGGAATGTTCAAAATTTAGCTTGTAAATCAGTCCAATGTAATTAATGTAATTAATGAAGTCACTCATTCTGCTTATACTCTTGAGTTGTGGCATAATAGGCTAGGACATGTTCATTGTAAACGAATAAACAGAATGTCTAGTCTAGGACTTATCTCCAAATGTGGGGGTAAGGTAGAGAAATATGAAGTTTGTGCTCAAACTAAGATCACAAGGAAACCCTTTCCTTGGGTTAATCAAAGTACAGATCTTCTGTAGTTAGTACACTCAGATATCTGTGACTTCAAACAGTTCTCTACAAAGGCCGGGATGAAGTACTTCATAACCTTCATCGATGACTTCTCAAAGTATGCGTTCGTCTACTTGCTGAAGGCTAAAGACGAAGCATTCGAGAAGTTTAAGGAGTTCAGAGCCGAAGCTGAGCGACAGACTGGACAACAACTCAAAAGAATAAGAAGTGATCGAGGTGGGGAGTACAGGTCTCATGAATTCGCATCATTCTATAAAGAACATGGAATTGTCAATGAGACTACGGCTCCGTACTCTCCTCAATCAAACGGAGTAGCAAAGAGGAAGAACAGAATGTTAACAGAAATGATTAACTCAATGTTGTTGACTGCTAGCCTTCCTAAGTGCTACTGGGGAGAAGCTGCATTGACGGCCACTTTTATTCTAAATAGAGTGCCTCATACAACTTCAGACATTACTCCTCATGAACTCTGGTTCAAGGTCAGACCTAACTTGAATGCCATTCAAGTGTGGGGGTGTCTGGCATATGTCAAGCTTCCAGATCTGAAGATTCAGAAGCTTGGGACAAGGACTACTAAGACGATCTTCTTGGGGTATGCCGAGAAGAGTGATGCTCGGAGATTTCTTGATATTGAGTCAAATCATATCATTGAATCTCGTGACGTAGAATATTTTGAAGAAAAATTTACAAGGCACAAGAATATTGTTCTTGCGGATATACCGGAGAACAATGAGGGTGCACAGCAAACTGAAGTCTTCAATAAAGATGTGGTCCAAGAAGATGTTGTTGAAACAACGATTGAACCAGAACAAGCTGAGCCGTCAGCTAAGCGTGTGAGGAGGCCGAAGGACTTCGGAAGTGACTTTGTCACCTATCATGTGGAAGCAGATCTGCTTACCTATGATGAGGCGATGAAGACCAGAGATGCAGTTTTCTGGAAGGAGGCGATTGACAATGAAATTGATTCTATCACCTCAAATAACACTTGGGTGTTGGTTGATCTTCCTGAAGGAGCGAAACCCATCGGATGCAAATGGATCTTCAAGAAGAAGATGAAAGCAGACGGAACTATTGACAAGTTCAAGGCTAGGCTAGTAGCCAAGGGGTTTTCTCAGAAGCAGGGAATCGACTACTTTGACACGTATGCTCCAGTAGCCCGGATGACTACCATCGAAATGTTGATTGCTCTCGCAGCGATACATAAGATGGTGATACATCAGATGGATGTAAAAACGGCTTTCCTAAATGGCGAGCTGACCGAAGAGATTTATATACAACAACCAGAGGGATTTGTCGTCAAGGGTCTTGAAGACAAAGTCTGCAAGTTGGTAAAATCTTTGTGCGGTCTTAAACAGGCTCCCAAGATGTGGCATGAGAAATTTGACAAGGTTATAAGGTCAAATGGCTACATGGTCAGCGAGACGGACAAGTGTGTTTACACGAAGTTCGTTGATGGAAGAGGTGTGATCGTTTGTCTGTATGTGGACGACATGCTTATCCTAGGTACGGATATCAGCTGTGTCACGGAGACAAAGATGTTTATCTCGAGCAAGTTCAGTATGAAGGGCTTAGGGGAAGCTGATGTGATCTTAGGGATCAAGATCATCCGGACAGACACTGGACTAGCGCTGTCACAGTCTCATTATATTGAGAAGATGATCACTCGTTATGGGTATCGAGATCTTGCAGGGATCGATACGCCGTAAAGGTGTGATCTGAAGCTGAAGCCTAATTCAGGGGAAAGCGTCAAACAGCTGGAGTATACAAGTATAATCGGGAGTTTGATGTATGCTACTACTGCCACAAGGCCTGACATAGCTTTCGCCGTGGGAATGCTGAGTCGTTTCACGAGCAACCCTGGTGTTGAACACTGGAAGGCTATGAAATGGCTTATGAGATATCTCAAGAAGACTCAGACATATGCACTGTACTACAACGGAGATCTGCAGGTAGTGGAAGGCTTCAGTGATGCCAGCTGGTGCTCAGATTTGGAGAGCGAGAGGTCCACAGGTGGATATATTTTCACAATGGGTGGAGCTGCTATATCATGGAAGTCGAAGAAGTAGACAATGCTCTCGCGGTCATCCATGGAATCTGAGTTCTTTGCACTTGACACCGTAGCCGAAGAAGCAGAATGGCTTCGGAAGCTCATGTATGAACTTCCAGTGGCTGGGACGTAAATACCGGCAATACCGATATACTGCGACAACCAGGCGACTGCGGCGGCGGCATCAAATGACCTCTTCAATGGAAATAAGAGGACTATGCGGTTAAAGCACATGGCAGTACACGATCTTATTAAGAGAGGTGTAATTGTAGTGATTGATGTTCGGAGTCAGAAAAACCTGGCGGATCCCTTCACTAAGGACCTTAGGCGCCAGCTGGTCGATGACTCAGCATGTAAAATAGGCTTGAAGGCATTCTGATATTAGTTATTGTATTCCTACCATAAAGTTTTATGCTATTAGTTGAAAGATTTATCTACTAGGCATCTAGCTTTTAGTTCAAGGGAGGACCATTAACTGGAAGAATATCAGGAACGGTGGGTACATGTTCTATTGGGCATGGAGAGGTTACGGACCTATTGTAACGATCCGCTCCGCCCTAGCGGAACGCCGATTCCAAACGGCAAGTACAACGACTCAAACGAGCCGTCGACCCGAAGAGTTGCTTCGACCCGATGAAGTATCGATGCGAATCGATGCAAGGCTTGCATTGGCCCGACAAGATGAATCCAGACTTAGACTATCGAAGGCACGCTCGGAGGATCGCTCGGCCGATGCGAACATCGCTAAGGTGGGTGGCTCCGATGAACCCGTCTGTGCTTAGCCTAGACACATAACAATGCGGACACATTCACGAGAATCGCTAGGCGATAACATCTTGTATGCTAATAAATGACTCAACGCACCTAGCTAAGGGAATAATCCCATCTTGCATGCTTGTTTAGAACATGGAAAAGAACTCGGCAAATATAGAAACGTTCGCACCGCGCTCTACGCTCGTGCTAAGGCACAAGCTCACGTTTATGTCCCTTTGTATTCAAACAATGAAACAATGAATGGTTTACAACAATGAAACGGAAAGACTATCAACATAGTCGCTCCGAGTAGAGTTTAGTAACATTGAAAGGCTATGGGACCGAAGGGTCGCCAAGGCGACTCCCACACTGGGAGTTGCGTAATGCGTGAATGAATGGATCAACAAATGAACGAACGAATGAATGAATGAATACATGAATGAATCGATGAACCAAATGAACAAGTGAAAGAAAGAAAGAAAAGAAAGAATACGTGAAAGATAAGACATGGAAGACGCTATCGACAGGTATGACGGGCACGTGCAACGGGGCTCGCTACCCGCGCTGTACGGACGCCAACCTGGTCGATAACGCATTATGGCTAAGGGTTAGCCTACGGCTCGGAGATAGCCGCTAAGTTAAAATGACAAGACAATACGAAATGGTCGTGGACAAACGACACGGGCGATGGGGGGGAATACCGTGGCCGTCGTGTGGAAGGATTCTGCGGCACGGGCGTTGGGGGGGTAAACCGTGGCCGGCCTAGGCAGAATCAACGGCGCTTACGGGCTGCTTGGGTGCGGGCTTGGGCACCAAGAGACGTAAGTAGGAGGGTATATTCAAGAGACTTAACGGGGTGTACCAGCCATCACCCTACGCTAAGTTGAGAATTGCCACAGGGGAATGTCCTAAATGGCTTGTAAAGCCAGCGACCCGTGCATGTAGATTAAGTGGACTATGCTGGTGGCAATCCACGTGCAAGTTCTTGCATTGAAATCAAAGTAGTCTAAGTTAACTAAATGAAGTGTTTCCTGAACATGCTCGAAATATAACACTCAGAACATGCTTGCAAAGTAACATCCTGAACATGAACGTGCTCGATATGTAACATGCCTGAACATGCTTGAAATATACCACCCCGAACATGCTTGAAATGTGCCTCCTGAACATGCTCGAAACGTAACACTAGAACATGCCTACGACGTGCTAGAACCCGAGACATTGACACGCCCGTAACATTGAATGTTTACATGAATCACGTTAAGTTACTTCATGTTAATTGTTGACTAACTTGGTTTACTTGAACAGGGAAGGCCGGACGGTAAGTATGGGTAAGATGTGCATGTATTTCCATGCGACACTTGAAATCGGTAACACGGGATAGGTTATATCATATGCCATGTAAATGACCCTAAGGCAAGATTAGAAAGACAATGAATGATAGAGATGCACACAAGTAAATGGAACGTGTTCGGTAATGATAGTGATTATGGGTGAGCTAGCCTCCCCACCAGTGCATAACAATGTACTGATAACCCCACAGTCTACTTGCAGGATGCAGGAGACGCCGGCAGGTGCGGAGCTTCAATCGAACGTGCTAAGGAGCTGGAGCACCATATACGGGACATAATGTATCGGAACATCGCCATGAATCATTCCATCTTGTAAGCCACTTGGCACGCCTTTTATGTTTCAGAGAGAGAGAGCTTAAGCGACTTGTAATATCGGCCTAGCGCCGCTTGTAAACTTGTTGAATATCAATAAAGAATTTGGTTTCGCTTCAATTGTGTTCATTTATATTCCGCTGCAAATGGGGACACTCTGTGCGACTCTGTGGCCTAGAACTCAAATCGGCCGTTTCTGGACTTGGCCTTGCACGGGCGCAACCTAGGCCTGTGCGGCATCACGCCTTAGCGAGGACGATCGCTCCTACGGGAGCGGGGCGTGACAGATTGGTATCAGAGCACGGCTTTACGTCCTTGGACATCATTTCGATTCTCTCAGTTTTGAAAGCTCGCGTTGGAAACAAAAGAAGTGTATGCTCTCTCTCGTTGTGCATTGGGATGTTCCATACAATAAGTCTAATATTGCGAAAGCTCGTACGAGTACTCGGTTGCACGGGACCGATAGGCGATGGCCTTTGTGCCACTACGACGGACTTGATAGGCGATGGCCTTTGTGCCGAACCACGACGGACTCGAGTCGGACGAAAACTAAATGCTAAGAGTTAGCAAACGCGAGGCATGCTTGAATAGGCTTACGTTGACGATAGCAAACGGGTACACGAGACCGGAGTATTATTCGAACGGGATGGTTTTGCACGCAGCCTTTTGGCTAAGTTGTGCGGAGTATCGCGCACCTAGACCCTTTGGTGCAAACAAGTTGCAAACGAGAATAAGTGAGCGTGCAAACTTGAATATGGTCCGAAAGGGATGGTTAAGCGGTACAACTTAGTCCGCGTGTCGCGCACCTCGACTCTTGGGTGCCATCGGGTTGCGAGCGATATCAACGTATCGCTCGATCGAGAACGGAGATACACTTTGAGTGTGTATCGATAGGAACGTTATCGAGTTAACGCTTAGGCGCACTCGAAAGATCGATTTGGACCTTGAGGATTATTGCGAACGACTTAATGCGTCGCAACGGCGCGAACGACTACGCTAGCGATTCGTTGAACGAATCGATAAGACGTCTTAGCGCGTGGTGCAAACGTGATTGAGGATTAGACCGTATGGCTTGAACCCGAGTGGTGTATGTGATAGGTTCGGAGAAGAAAAAGAATGTGATTGAGGACTAGATCAGATGGCTCGAATCCGAGTGGTGTATGGACGTCTTGGAAATAGTTCGAGCGAAATCGAGGATTACGAGTATGTCGGCGAGGCGATGCGGTCGCGCAAAGCCTTAGAACGCGTCACACTTAGTTGGTTGTGACTTCGATTGTCCCGAGCGAGATGTCGCTCGGACAACTTGTCGTTAGACCATGTGAGTTAGAAAACGACTCGGAACGACAGAGGTAAATGAATGGTCTTGATCGAGGAAACTTAGAGGATTGCGCGTACGATCTCGGATTGATTCAAATGAATCGCGACTTGAGTTTGAACAACGATCTTGACCCTAGCTGGAGAGATAGCGGTCGAACTTGATCTTGAATATCGAAGAAATTGTGGAATATCCAACTCGGACAATAGCATCAACGCACGACTCGAAATTGGTTGCAAAGGAAGATCGTCAGGTTACGCATATCGTCGATGGTATTGAGGCGTATCAAAGATCGATATGCGATAACTCGGGGGTACTCTGACTCGACAAATGACGATCGTGCAAATGTCATTGTTCCGATGGATGTTATAATCGGGATATTGAAATGTGTCGAGGAAAAGGATAAACTTGGCTCGAGGATTTTCTGGTTGAACAAATGACGGGTAAACTATCGAATTGAAATCTGACTTGGATGAAATGAAATGCTTGGATTTACTTCGACGATAACCCCAACGTCGACATTCTTGTCTTATGCGAGCGCAACTCCAGCCTCGCACATGCGTCGTGCCGATTAGGGCGATCACTCCGCGTGAGCGCTGGTATGGTGATTCATCCAGCGGGGGTGATCAAACTTGCACGGCGTGGCAATACGATTGCTTCGACTTGTGGTTTGACGCAAAGATGACTTGAGAATGATTCGGTGTGCTTGAATGATTAAGTTTGAGGATTGAGTAGGTCCAATCCGCGTATCGAAAATGAATTAGTCTAGACGCAAACAAGAGTTACGCCCCGATGAGAATGATTATTCCGCGGAAGCGTTGCATGGTGATTCATGAACCACCGTAGATAATCGGACTCGCGTGAGATTGGGGCGCAACATATTGTCAAAGCTAGATGAACTCGTGATCGAATACATGAATTAGAAAGAATGGATATGTGAAGTATGTGATCAGAATGAATTCGGATATACGCGGC
The DNA here is from genome assembly GCA_029216955.1 of Iris pallida. Taxonomy (NCBI): domain Eukaryota; kingdom Viridiplantae; phylum Streptophyta; class Magnoliopsida; order Asparagales; family Iridaceae; genus Iris; species Iris pallida. The sequence goes on from JANAVB010013397.1 coordinate 10,793,860, forward strand.
GAATGCCTTGACGAGAATAGGTGATCGTGCTCGATGTTTAGAAATCTGAGTGACGCGAGCTTGGGTAGAAAATCCCGTACTACCGACTTCGGTTTGACCCTAGGATTGGGGTCAGTGTTGGCATTATTGTTGGGGAACTATGATTCCAATCCTGACATTGACTTAGCCTCGAAAAAGATGGCCTAGCGGTTAGGCGAGACGCCCCTGTTCCATGTGTTAGCAATCAAAGGATTGATCTTGAGGATTGGCATGAATGGATAGCATGAATCACGAATGTAGGAAACCCTGCTCACGGCTGACATGCATATATTTCAGGGACGCTTGAGTATGTGCACGATGCGACTCGAGTGAGAATGACAAACTCACTATCCTGCGGCTTGGCTGAATGCATGTATTTTGGGGACGCTTGGAATGCGTGCACGATCCAACCAAGTGATACGTTGAGTTCTAGCACGACTTGGGGAGTGAACGAGTATCGTGAACGTGAAATCGTGCTAGTAAAAGTTGGTATAACGAAGTGAAGCATTGATAGGAAGATATGCTCGACGATAGTGCAATATGTGGTCTTAAATTCGATGAAAATTTCCTAGACTTGGTCGACCCCGTTAAGTAGAAATCATACTGATTTCGTGGACACGAACGCTTGAAAAGCGAATCGGGCCATCTCGATGACCGAGATAAACGAAAGTGAATTTGCCTTAGCCTGCGACCCTCGCATTTGATGACTTACAACGTGCCTCGTGCAGCCATTCCAGTTCCATGACATGTCGAAATGGCAACCAAGACGAAGAAATACTCGAATTGAATAAGTACAATCAACTCTAAAATGAATAAAAGGCTATTCGATAAAATCGACCCAACGCGTGCGACAGGGGACTTAGAAAGATATCAAGTATGGTTCGATGTCGTCGAACGATAGGACCGCTCGATAAAATTGTCTAAGAAATACGAAAACACGAGTTAAGAAATGGTAGGATGACCTGCACTCAGAAAGTCTCGAGGACGAGACTTATTTTGAGTGGTGTATTATGTAACGACCCGCTCCGCCCTAGCGGAACGCCGATTCCAAACGGCAAGTACAACGACTCAAACGAGCCGTCGACCCGAAGAGTTGCTTCGACCCGATGAAGTATCGATGCGAATCGATGCAAGGCTTGCATTGGCCCGACAAGATGAATCCAGACTTAGACTATCGAAGGCGCGCTCGGAGGATCGCTCGGCCGATGCGAACATCGCTAAGGTGGGTGGCTCCGATGAACCCGTCTGTGCTTAGCCTAGACACATAACAATGCGGACACATTCACGAGAATCGCTAGGCGATAACATCTTGCATGCTAATAAATGACTCAACGCACCTAGCTAAGGGAATAATCCCATCTTGCATGCTTGTTTAGAACATGGAAAAGAACTCGGCAAATATAGAAACGTTCGCACCGCGCTCTACGCTCGTGCTAAGGCACAAGCTCACGTTTATGTCCTTTTGCATTCAAACAATGAAACAATGAATGGTTTACAACAATGAAACGGAAAGACTATCAACATAGTCGCTCCGAGTAGAGTTTAGTAACATTGAAAGGCTATGGGACCGATGGGTCGCCAAGGCGACTCCCACACTGGGAGTTGCGTAATGCGTGAATGAATGGATCAACAAATGAACGAACGAATGAATGAATGAATACATGAATGAATCGATGAACCAAATGAACAAGTGAAAGAAAGAAAGAAAAGAAAGAATACGTGAAAGATAAGACATGGAAGACGCTATCGACAGGTATGACGGGCACGTGCAACGGGGCTCGCTACCCGCGCTGTACGGACGCCAACCTGGTCGATAACGCATTATGGCTAAGGGTTAGCCTACGGCTCGGAGATAGTCGCTAAGTTAAAATGACAAGACAATACGAAATGGTCGTGGACAAACGGCACGGGCGATGGGGGGGAATACCGTGGCCGTCGTGTGGAAGGATTCTGCGGCACGGGCGTTGGGGGGGTAAACCGTGGCCGGCCTAGGCAGAATCAACGGCGCTTACGGGCTGCTTGGGTGCGGGCTTGGGCACCAAGAGATGTAAGTAGGAGGGTATATTCAAGAGACTTAACGGGGTGTACCAGCCATCACCCTACGCTAAGTTGAGAATTGCCACAGGGGAATGTCCTAAATGGCTTGTAAAGCCAGCGACCCGTGCATGTAGATTAAGTGGACTATGCTGGTGGCAATCCACGTGCAAGTTCTTGCATTGAAATCAAAGTAGTCTAAGTTAACTAAATGAAGTGTTTCCTGAACATGCTCGAAATATAACACTCAGAACATGCTTGCAAAGTAACATCCTGAACATGAACGTGCTCGATATGTAACATGCCTGAACATGCTTGAAATATACCACCCCGAACATGCTTGAAATGTGCCTCCTGAACATGCTCGAAACGTAACACTAGAACATGCCTACGACGTGCTAGAACCCGAGACATTGACACGCCCGTAACATTGAATGTTTACATGAATCACGTTAAGTTACTTCATGTTAATTGTTGACTAACTTGGTTTACTTGAACAGGGAAGGCCGGACGGTAAGTATGGGTAAGATGTGCATGTATTTCCATGCGACACTTGAAATCGGTAACACGGGATAGGTTATATCATATGCCATGTAAATGACCCTAAGGCAAGATTAGAAAGACAATGAATGATAGAGATGCACACAAGTAAATGGAACGTGTTCGGTAATGATAGTGATTATGGGTGAGCTAGCCTCCCCACCAGTGCATAACAATGTACTGATAACCCCACAGTCTACTTGCAGGATGCAGGAGACGCCGGCAGGTGCGGAGCTTCAATCGAACGTGCTAAGGAGCTGGAGCACCATATACGGGACATAATGTATCGGAACATCGCCATGAATCATTCCATCTTGTAAGCCACTTGGCACGCCTTTTATGTTTCAGAGAGAGAGAGCTTAAGCGACTTGTAATATCGGCCTAGCGCCGCTTGTAAACTTGTTGAATATCAATAAAGAATTTGGTTTCGCTTCAATTGTGTTCATTTATATTCCGCTGCAAATGGGGACACTCTGTGCGACTCTGTGGCCTAGAACTCAAATCGGCCGTTTCTGGACTTGGCCTTGCACGGGCGCAACCTAGGCCTGTGCGGCATCACGCCTTAGCGAGGACGATCGCTCCTACGGGAGCGGGGCGTGACACCTATAACCACTGTTTTCTACTGTTGTTTTCTGCGAAAAACGGTTCCTGTGGGAAGGTTGGCTTAATTGCCTTAATGAGTTCTCAGGCTGAGTGAATGCTTGGTGTGCTTTACAGGAAGCACGGTAGAGCAGCACTACAAGGAGTGAAACTCCATGCTACAGTGGGGTGACCCTACGATGAGGTTCCTATATGTGGGGTGCTGCCCAGGAATAGGATAAAGCCTCGGCTTTGCAGGCCAAGTCACAGCGGAGTAGCACCGCAAATAGGCAGTTAGCCTAATGCTGTATGTTAAAAATAAAGAGGGGTGTAGTCAGCACTACAAAGAGGAGGTGTTCCTCATGTTACAGTGGTACGACACCACAATGAGGTACCCGGTTAGGGATAAAGCCTCGGCCTTGCAAGCCATGTCGTTGCGGCGTAACACCGCAAGGAAGCCTAAGGCTTTATGCTGGGTAGTTTGGCACTACAAAGAGGCAGTTGCCTCATGCTACAGTAGTATGACACTACAAAGGTTCCCAGATATGGGGTGATTCTCAGGGAGGGGTAATGCCTTGGCTTCGGGCCATGTCATAGCGGCGTAGCACCGCAAGGGGAGCGTAAAGCGTTCCATGCCATGTCTCTTTATAATGAACTCACGTATAGTATATGGATAGAGATATCAGGCCGTCTCTTGAGGGTAAACTTGTAGACGCCCAAAAGTATACACTGAAACCAGGCTGGCATAGGGCCTTTAATGTGCATAGCCAGAAGCACATGTGACTACATTGTGTGAGTGGGAACAACTTCAGCTATGGTGCAGAATTCAAGGCTTAGTCCATTCTTGTATTATAATCTGTTGTTTAACCCATACGGGAAGATTCAAGTCATCGTGACATCTCTCCTAATGCATGATGGACAATCACTGTGGGGAACACTCGAACTCATATATATTGAGATATGTGGAGGATTGTTGGGGCATTTGTATTCTTGACATGTAGAGAACTTGTTCTCTACATGCTTAGTGAAGTTTTAGTCCCACATCGAAAATGCATCATGTGGTATCTCAACATATATAGGCTTCTATGTATTGTTGGGATGTGCACATGGGTGGTGACCCAAAGGTGGAAACCATGTGGGTAATTTTACTAAGAGGTAAGAATAAGGCTCCATGGTAAGCTTCTAGCTTTTTGCTCTTGGGAAATTTATTTCCATAGGAGCTAAGCCCCATAGGGGCTTAGCGACTCGGACTCGGACTCGGACTCAGACATGGACTCGGATTCGGACTCGGGCTCGGGCTCGGACTCGGGCTCATGAGGCGTAATGTGGCATTTTGTTGGCGCACTTTGTACTTAGCACGTCAGAATCGTCGCTAGGTGCATAGTGCTCTTAAGTTGCGCTCGTTGCGCGAGCCACTTGTGCGACCACGTTACGCGGCCCGTTACGCGAGCCCAGTTACGCCGGCCCAGTTACGCAGCCCAGTACGCACAGTGTGCGTAGTGTGTGCAGCGTACGCAGCGTACGCAGGGTGCGTAGTGTGCGCAGGTTGCGTAAAATGGCTGTGTGCGTAAAGTGCAAATCACGCTGGTTACGCGAGTGGCGTAACTTACGGCAGAACATGTCTTTGCATGTTCTGAGCGGTTGTTCCATGTTCGGGATGGTTATTACCACGTCCCTAACATTATGCTAACCGGACAGTTGTTGCAGGGGCGTATATAAGGTCTCCTTCTTCTCTCTCACAGGAGGGAACATATACACAGGTAGTAGACAGAAAGTTTACAAGTATTTAGAAGTTGTGAGAGAGAAGAGAGGTATTGTACCAGCATTGAGTTTTGTACGGGAGTTCGTGTTCATCCGAGGAGTCAGAAAAGCAAGAGTGTTCCAAGTTCTCCGACGAACTTGCTGGTTCCTGGAAGTTATTCGTGTGGGGCGAATAAAGCTTTGAACAACGATGATTATTCATCCCAGCAGGAGTTTTTCCATCCTTCGCCAGTCACCTTCTTCGTTTATCAGAATTCTATTAGCGCACCTTCGGTGAAGTGTTCGCGTTGGTAGAAATCTGTGCACCTTCTGTGAAGTGTTGCATCACCTTCTTCGTTTATCAGATTTCTATTAACGTACCTTCGGTGAAGTGTTCGCGTTGGTAGAAATCTGTGCACCTTCTGTGAAGTGTTGCATTAGTGGAATTTCTGTTACCTTCTGTGAAGTGTTACGTAATAACGATTGTTTTTACAATTGTTACGAATTCTCAGTTTTCCATCGAAAAATTGTGCCCCGGTAATAACAAAATTTTGAAAGTCCTGAAAAACTGTCAAAATTTTAGTAGTAATATGAATATTCATGATTGTCAAAATTTTTACAGTTCATACAAATAGTAAAGATTGACTATCAAAATTTTGACGGTCCATATAAAATTACAATGACTGCCAAAATTGCAGTGTCATCAACACTTTTCACGGTGCCTTTATCAATGGGTCTTATTTTATAATGAACAGTACTATAGCATGATAACTCGATGACAAGTGGGTTAGTACAAGGATCACGAGTTATTGTCCTTGTTCGTATGTTAGTGAGACAAGCTCTGCACCAGGATGATCTAAGCTTGGTTTGGGATTGATTGTAGTTTTTTAAACACTCACAACATAAGTAGTTTTTGACAAGTCGTCTCAAATTGAACCGACTTTTCAAAAAAAAATCGATAAGCGATCATTGCCAAACAATAATGGATTATTTTCCAAAGTAAGAAGAATGAGGAGAAGCAACCACGAAATAGTAATCCCAATCCCGGCCTAAGTATGGTAGTTATCGGGAGGATCAAACATTTTTTTTTAGATGTCTGGCCCAAACCCGGCCTTAGAGCATCTCCAACTCTATTGTCTTGTTAAGTGTTGTGAGTCTTAGGTGGCTCCTATGTGGCATGAGCCACAAGACAATGTCTTGTTTATGTGGCAAAACTATATCTCAAAAGACAACGAGATAGAAAAACTATCTCCAATGCAAAAGCATTGAGGAGACAATAAAAAGTATTTTTTCCAACTTCCAAGACAATTCCTCACTTCTTCATTTTTTTAATAAATATTTCTATTCATAATTGATGATGTGGAGACAAAGTCATTGTGAAGTGTATTGTCTAGATCTAGACAACCAACTTCACATTGTCCTTGCCATGTCATTGTCATGTCAATTTCATGATTTATTCTACATTTGTATTGGAGAAGAATTTTTGAAATGAAAGCTTGTCATTCCTATGTGGCAACCTTTTTTTTTAAACTCACAAATCACAATAGGGTTGGAGATGCTCTTAGTACAGTAGTTATCGGGATGATCAAACATCTATTTATTTTTTCTTTTTTTGAGATATCCGATGTTACGCACAAAATTTTGTACATTTTTTTTTGGGATTATTAATGCCTCTCCTCGATAACCACAATAGGCATTTGAGTTCGATAAAACATATATTCCTAAAATGTCTCTAAAGATCTCTTTGTTTTTTTTCTTTTCTTTTTGTTGGCATGACTCAAACCCACTATTTTCCTATTATACCTCACCAGTCGCGCCACCCCTTGATGACATGTTTTGTTCCTGGACATCAAAGAGTTGGAAGAAAAAGTATATGGAACCAATTCCACTACAAAAATAGCAATTTGACGGTGCATTAGTAACTTATCTTGCCTCAAAAAATGATGACATGGCATATTTATAATGGCATTCTAGAGACATTCTAGTGTCATGTGGGATAGAAATTAAGAATCATTGGAGATGTTGTAAATATGGATGTCCCATGGTCTTCCATAACTTATGTAACTCATGGTCCTTGGTTTCATAACATATGTAACTTATGACCTTTGACATTCTATTGTAGGCCTATAAAAGGACCATTCTAGTTGAGTGTTTGAATATGAAGAAAGACTATTTTCCTACATATATATCTTGTTCTCCTCTAAATTATAACACATTATCAGCACGAATTTGCTCAAGGAAATTGTAAGTCCAACTTTCGTCATTATTTTTTTTCATGCATTAATATGGCAGTAGGATGGTTTCTTATTCCCACAAGTCTGTGCCAATTTTTGTCAATTTTTGCCAATTATGGCATTGTTGTCAAGGCGTTCAACTTTATGGTCAGTATAATCAAATTCTTTCAAACTTTTGTTGCTTATTAAAATCATTCATAGTGGTGAATTCATATAAAAGGATGATGTGGATTATGATTGTGGTTAAAATTTAATATTAAAATAGAATATTCTAGTTGTGAATTCATATAAAAGGATGATGTGCATAATGGGAATTGCTTAATATTTATACAGCATAAGTGTGTCCTTTCATACCCTCTACAAAGGTCCTAATTAAATACTTTTACTCTTGCTATCTTTACAAAACTTGCATATCTGGTGAGATTGATAGTACTAAAAGTTTGATGCTAATAAAACATATTCTATGAACTATGATTAGGAAGTTGACAGGGAATCGAGTCATCTTTTGAAAAAAAAAAATCGGCAGTTTAACCAACCTATAGGACTAAAAAAAAGAATTGTTGTTTGCTCTTTCAAAGTAGTAAAAAATTAAATATGTTAGACTTGAAGCCTAATTGATAAAACTCAAACTTGTAGATTTGAGTATGTGTATTATATTCTAAAGTAATATTTCTTTTTCAGACATATGGCAAACATCACCAAACTTGAGTTCGCTGCTCTTGATATTTTCGGAAGAAATTATTTGACTTGGGTTCTTGAGGCTGAGATCCATTTGAGTGTAAAGAATCTTGCACATGCTATTAAAGAAAAAAAAATGAGGCAAGCGAACAAGACAAAGCGAAGGCAATGATTTTTATTCGACATCACCTCCATGAAGGGCTGAAATTCGAATATCTTGGAGTAAAAGACCCAGCTATTTTATGGAAAGACTTGAAGGAACGTTACGATCATCAAAAGAGTGTGATACTCCCAAAGGCCCGTTATGATTGGATGCACCTGAGGTTGCAAGATTTCAAAACGGTAAACGAATATAACTCTGCAATGTCCATAATTGTGTCTCAAATGAGATTATATGGAGATAATGTTTCTGAAGAAGATATGTTGGAAAAGGCATAAACTACTTTCCATGCCACAAACATGCTACTACAGCAGTAGTACCGTGAAAAAGGTTTTACAAAATATTCTCAATTGATCTCATGCCTACTTGTTGCTGAACAAAATAATGAGCTCCTAATGAAAAACTATAACTCCCACCCTACTGGATCACAGCCATTTCCTGAAGCAAATACAAATAGCTATAGACAAGGACGTGGTCACGGTCGTGGCCGTGGTTATGGTCGTAGTTACAGTCATGGTAAAACTCAAGATCATGGTGGTCCTAATTATTATGGCTTCAACAAGAAGGTTGGGCCATACCACTTGAAGTGGAACAACAATGGCAAAAAACATGATCAAGGAAAGGGTACGAAAATAGATTCTTCGAAGAATTATGAAGAGGCTTGCTATAGGTGTGGAGAAAAAGGGCATTGGTCTCGTACCTGTCGTACACCAAAGCACCTAATTGACCTTTACCAGACATCTATCAAGGGTAAAGAAAAAGAGAAAGAAATCAATTTTGCAGATTTCAGTAAAATTGTTGAATGAAAATGATTCAATGGAATTTACTCATCTAGATGTTGATGATTTCTTGAATGAGCCAAGTGAAGGAATCAATGGGATTAAGTTTTGGATGCTAATGATGGCAATGGAAATAACTAAAATGATTGTGTTGAAATTTAGACTATTTGAACTTTATTTTCCTAAGTTTAATTTTAGTTCAATGCTTGTATTCTCATGTTTCTAAGTCTTGGCCATTATAATATCGAAATAATAAATTAAGTTTCATAATGTTTCTTACTTCATTTTTTTTGTTTATAGAAATATGAAAATTAAAGATGCAGTGAACAACTCCAACAGCGGAGATATATGTTTGGTTGATAGTGGATCAACGCACACAATTCTTCGAGATCAAAAATATTTTTTGAACTTAAAATTGGCAAAAGCAAATATTAGTACAATTTCTGGTACTAAAAAACTGATTGAGGGCTCCGGAAGAGCGAACATTATAGTACCAGGTGGAACAAATATTTTGGTGAAAGGGACTTTATATTCTAGCAAGTCAATTTTTTTTTTGCTAAGTTTCAAAGATATACGTCTAAATGGTTTCCATATCGAGACTATGAATGAGAGAAATATGGAATATCTATCTATTACATCCAATGATTCATGCTAGAAGCATGTGAAAGAAAAACTTTCAGTTTTATCATCAAGATTGTATTATACAAACATAAGTGCCATAGAATCTAACATTGCGATAAACCAGAAGTTCAATGATCCAAAAAAATTTATGCTTTGGCATGATCGACTTAGCCACCCTGGATCAAATATGATGCATCGAATAGTTAGAAACTCACGTGGGCATCCTCTAAAGAACCAGAAGATTCTTTTACCTCGTGATTGTGTGTGTGTTGCATGCTCACAAGGAAAATTAATTGTAAGACCATCTCCAATGAAAGTTAATCTTGAGTCCCTTATGTTTTTACAAAGAATACAAGAGGATATTTGTGGACCTATTGACCCACCTTGTGGACCATTTCGTTATTTTATGGTCTTGATAGATGCATCATCTAACTGGTCACATGTAAGTCTACTGTCAACACGAATGATTGTTTTTGCCAAACTTCTTGCTCAGCTTATAAGGTTAAGGGCTCAATTCCCTGATTATTCCATCAAGACTATCCGTCTTGACAATACGGGTGAATATACATCTCAAGCATTTGATGATTATTGCATGTCAATTGGCATTAATGTCGAACATTCAGTTGCACATGTGCATACTCAAAATGGACTTGTAGAGTCTTTTATTTAAAGGTTGTAATTGATTGCCAGACCTTTACTTCTAAGATCAAGTTTACCCACTTCTGTTTGGGGATATGTAATATTACATGCAGCTGTATTGGTCCACATTCGACCAAGTTCATTTCATAATTATTCACCATTGCAACTTGTTTCTGGCCAGCAACCTGATATTTCACACTTAAAAGTTTTTGGTTATGCAGTTTATATCCCCATTTCTCCACCTAAACGAACAAAGGTGGGCCCACAAAGACGTCTTGGAATTTATGTTGGTTTTGATTCTCCATCTGTAATAAAATACATTGAGCCACTGACGTGCGATTTATTTAAGGCAAGGTTTGCTTATTGCCATTTTTATGAGTCAGTTTTCCACCATTAGGGGGAGATAAAATGTCAATGACATGAAATTACATAGAATGTACAATCTTTTATTGACCCACGCACAAGTAGATGTGAGCAAGAAGTAAAAATGATCATTCATTTGCAAAATATCGTAAATCAGTTGCCAGATGCATTCACTTATATTAAAAAAGTGACAAAATCTCATATATCGATAATAAATACACCAGCACAAATTGATATCCCTGAAGGACAACATAATGGCTCACTAAAACCATGCATGAAATGTGGACGCCCTGTTGGTGCTAAAGATAAAAACCCATGAAAGAAAAGGGTACAAGTAATTACTCCTGAAGAGAAAATAGTTTCAAAACATGAAAGCACTATAGAAAATTTGAATGATCAGTCTAAGATAGCTCCTGAAGAGACACATGACGATGAACAAATTTCAGAAGAAATATCTTTAAGTTATATGAGTACAGAAGAAAGTTGGGATAGAAAGAAAATTACTATAGACAATATTTTTGTTTATGGTGTCGCACTTGATATAGTAAATGAGGATCCTTAACCAAAATCTATTGAACAATGTCGACAAAGAAATGATTGGCCAAAATGGAAAGATGCGATACAAGCTGAATAAAAATTCTTAAAAAATTGCAAAGTATTTGGACTAGTAGTTCAAACTCCTGAAGGTATGAAACCTATTGGATATAATGGGTGTTTGTACGAAAACACAACGAGAAAAATGAAATTATGAGATACAAGACACGACTTCTTGCATAAGGTTTTTACAGAGACCTGGAATCGATTATGATGAAACATATTCTCCTGTGATCGATGCGATCACATTATGATAGTTGATTAGTTTAACAGTCACAGAAAAACTTGATATGCGGCTTATGGATGTTGTTACCGCATATTTATATGGATCATTGGATAATGACATTTATTTGAAAATTCCAGAAGGATTCAAATTGCCTAAAGCAAATAACAAAAGGTATAATGGGTTATACTTGTCACGACCCGTTACCCAAATTGTTGGGCCGGGCCGAGCCATGTCCAGCCTACGCTTGGTTAAAGCGTAGTAAGCTGTTCTAAGATGTCACGACCCTCACCCTAGAGTAAGGGCACGAGACGTGGGTACGTCCAACCTACGCCGCAGTGTCGGCGGTAGAACGCTGTCCTAGGTCTCATGCATCTAACAGTATAAGGCTAAGCAGTTTATACTCCCCGAATGGGGGTGACATAGCAGAATGTAAACTCAATCACAACTAAGGAAGAAGAAGTACGATATGATATAGAACTCAAAATGAAATACAAATGATCAGAAGAGTCTAAATGTCTAAGATAACAACTCAGCAAACATCCAGAAATACAAAGTCTCAACTACAGAATATGAAAGAATATATACAATCCAGATCTCAAATGACATAAATAGTAAAAACCTAGACTAGGAAGCCTCAGTCTCTATAGCTAGTAGATCCGGCTAGAAATCTGGATCACAGGTGTCATCTAGAGCTGTCCCATAAAAAATGTCAACACCAGCCTCATCCTCGTCCTCTGTAAACATATCAACGGTGTCCAATCATGACGGAGCGAGCACAATACATCTCAACAGATCATAGCATGTTAGAAAATATAATCATGCAGTAAAGTAAGATACAGAAAACTGAAAGAAAGTACAAAATGTAAATGAGATAGCTGTAATGGAAATATCTACTATAAATAGAGAACTAACAGTGGCTAGTGAGTCAGAGTACAATATAGACATGTGAATTGCATAGAATGATTCTGATGCTACACTACGGAATGATTCTGATGCTACACTACTTGGATATTATTCACATGTCCACTTCTACTCCCCCGTACCTCCAATCAATACACAAGGATCCAGCTAGGTTATGTTATGATTCATGTAATGGCCCCCGAAGGGTGGTACATGATAGTCCCATAAATGGGGATTCTAGGAATGCCCATAAATGGGTGATTCAAGGAAGACTCTGTGATCATGAGAGTACATGTCACAAGTGATTCAATGAACCATGAAGCATAGTGATACACAATGTAAGTAAAACACACAGAACATGTAGTATCCGACGCTCCCTGAGGGGATAACATCTCAAGAAAGGATCCATATAGAACTACCGTGTGACCAACGTGACAGCATCATGTAAAGTAATTTAAAGTAGGAGAATAATTCTAACAGGATATGAAATGATCAGAGAATGTACTCGCCTGTATCCTGAGTATCTGAAGAATATCTACTGTCCGAGGAGTGGTGTCCGTCTCCTATAGAACAGTACAAGTCACTATAACTCTAAAATGATAATAAGATGCAATTCAATGCATTCTATATGAATCTAGGTTAATCTAGACCAAAGTCAACGCTTGGTCAACTCTGGTCAACCCTAGAAGTCAAACTAGGTCAACTAAGTCAAACTTAACCCAAACAAGTCTGATAAGTCTCACTAGGCCTAACCAAGCCTAGTCTAGCAATCACACACCAATCACAAGGCTATACAAGCCAAACACAAGCCATCACATTCAATATTATACATAAGAGAATGAAGCTAGCATGTAAGCTAGGTGTGTGTGTGAACAAAGAGGTGTACATGGAAGAGGATAGACTAGCTAAGTTGTAACTAACAGGCATCTATATCCTACAATTATCTATATACATAATGGAAATCATTTAGAGAGGGTTACAAGGCATGGTGGTTCACATATATGAAATCTGAATCTAACTAGCATTCAATAACAAGGTTAAGGGTTAACATTTATATATTAATATATATATATATAAATTAAGATAGTAACATACATTTCTCACATATATATATATATCTAACTTGGCATAGATAATCTCAAATACATAGATAGGCTACAATATAATATATGCATCTCATATATATATACATATATATATATATATATATATATATATATATATATATACATGTGTATATATTCATTTACATAGGGATAGATAGAGGCATATGTGATAATGTACATGTGTGTGTGTGTGTGTGTTGAGAGTTCAGGAACCTGTGTGTGTTGAGAGTACATGGTGTAGTGTGTGTACATGACAATGTGACATGGTGTCAAGTGAGGGTTAAGTTATACTGCCAATGTGACTTGGTGTGTGTGGGTGTTCATATACATGTTATATATATATATATATATATATATATATATATATATATATATATATATATATATATATATATATATGCTAGGAGGGACTGCTCATATAGTTCTATGTAGAATGGTCAGGAATGAAGGGGGTGAACAAATATAATGGTTGATATCCTAGTGATGTGGAGCATCACATGGACAAAAGTGAAAGGATCAACTGATACTGAATATGTATCGAAAACAGAACATTAGTTCTATACTAATAACTCATCAAATTAGAAGAAAGGGGTTGTACAAATGTGAGGAATGAGGGATATAGAGATTGAACATTATGTGAGATGTGGGTTGATATCCTGGCTTAAAGACTGCACATGTATTGAGGCATGATGCTCAAAACTGGCAGATGAGGTCTGATACCTTAGTGAAGTGGCCAGATACTACTAAGGGTGTGTGTGGGATAGAACAGTGGACTAACATGTCCAAACCCTGTCCATATATAGACAGATGCAATGGGTAATGGTTCTTGATAGGAGAAAAAAGGAATATGAGTATTCCAATAAGTTCTAGACTAAACATCTAATGAAGGGAACATGAAGAATACTTGGACCTCAGTTATTGACTGAACCAAGGTTTCAAACTGAACATCACAGATGTTCAAGTCTGAACATAAAATCCCCATGGACAGGAAAATAAGAAATAAGAGTAAAACTCACCTAGTCTGTACATCCAAATATTACAGTAAGAAGGAAGGGCAGAAGAATCAGTAGACCCACATTTGATGTGTAAAGGAAAATGATGCATGATATGACTGAGCAATGGACTGATCTTAACATCTATATGCATGACATTCCTTGTATGGCAACCGAACAATAACAACAATGAAGGGATAGTTCAAAAATGGACCAAGGTTTCATCTAACCATACTTGATACAAACCTGAACTAAATGAACATCTGATCCTATCATGCTCGATATCAACTGGACAGAAGCATGATGTGGGTATGAACAATGGTTAGTTGTCAGACATGGTTCAAGGGATTTGAATCATGTGCTAATACCTCAATCAATACTCTGATACTTGGTATGCATGTTATTTACTAGTGTGGACATATGGATAGATGCATATATACATCACAGCAAGGGAAAACATGTATGCATGACAATTATGCAAGAATGCAGTGAACTAATATGATGTATAGGAATTAACATGACCATTTGACATCAAATTTAATTAAGAAGGATTTAAAACTCTGAAATCCAATCAGAGAATAAATAATGTATTAGTGAATGAAATCTCAAAAGCCAAATGCCGATTTAAAACTGAACTCCCACGCAATTCATAAACCCAACATGATAGGATAATCCCTGATACATATAGGTGTACAACAATTAATTTAATCACATAGAATAGGTTAATCAAAATCGAATTTAAACTCTCAAAAAAAGAAAGACAGTAAGTATCAGAAATTTAGGAAAAATTTCCAATTCGAAAATCAATACCAAATGAATTTGAACTAACAGGCATATAGGAACGTTCCCCATATATACTCGTGTTTAGGGGGGGTCCATTCGTGTCCAGGAAACTGGACACGAAGTGTCCAAACAGAGAAAAACCCAGTATATCAGTACACATGCAGTGCAGTGTCGAGCAGGCAGAACATGGGCTCGTGGATACGACACGGTGCGCCATTGGTCACGTGCTTGTGTCCACGTGTTCGCCAGGGATAGTTCTAGGTGTCCAACCGCCTGCAAGAGGTCCACGTTGTGTCATGTCCAAGTTACGAGCCCGTGTCAGTCGTGTGTCTGTGCGCGTGTGCTGCTAATGCACGAACAGTGCGGGTTCGATAACTTTTCGAATACTCCACCATCTCACCCTAAATTTTGGAAGGATGGTGGCAGAGGTTGCCCCAACCTCTGTACCAAAAATCGTGTCATGAGAGGCCGTGTCGTGTCCCACGACAAGCCCGAGCAGCAGGGCATGTGTACGGCTGCTCGTGCAGCGAGTTCGTATCCGTTTTGGATACGGACACGACTCGAATTCATGCTCAGAGATTATGGTTCATGATCCAGACATAAAGGGCTACAAGACTGTTCAAATAGAATTTTAAAATAACAAGATTTTATTTATTCAAGCATTTCATCAAACACTTAGCAATACAACCCGATACGTGTCCGATACGAACACCAAACCGCGTCTAATTCCTACCAAACTTGAGGGACAGCTAGGGTTGACCTAAATGAATGCAACCATGCAAAGAAATTGGGAAATGGAAGGGTTTTGATAGGTTTTACCTATTGAGAGCAAGTCTCAATAAAAAGCCCCAAATTAGAGAATCCCTATTCCTCAAATTGTGTCCAAAAGAGCTCCACTCTTTGCAAGCAAGCCTCCTTCAATCTCCCCTCCAGATTTTGATCCAATTGCAAGAGGTTGGGATCAATTTGGTGGTAAAATGGAGGAGTTAGGCAATTTGGGAAGGAAATTAGGGTTTCCTACAAAGGGATGTTCTAAAGGAGGCAAGGGGTGTGTAGAGACATTATATAGGCTGAAGTTAGATCTTGGTTGGGCTGTTGTGGCTGCCTAAAATGAAGAGCTAGGGTTAGGGTTTCAAGTCATGGGCCAATGGGCTTAAGTCACAAGTCATTAAATCACAAGTCATTGCATTAAACCATAAGTCATGACTTAATTTTACTAAACATAATCCCCTCATTCTAAAACCAATATCTAATGACTAAAATAGGTTAACTCAAGTTAGACTAGGGTTACCATAGCTAGGGTTAGGTTCTAGGCTAGTCAACTAGGTCTCAACAAGTCAAAGTCAAACTAGAATTCACCAATTCAATAAATAATCAAATAATTCAAATAAGTCAAAATGACCAAATTATCCCTAGGCTAAAAATGATAATTAAATATCCTAATGACATGGTTAGGCTCTAGGTCATGCAGTCACTAGGGTTTCACTAGCAGCACATCAAAATCACAAGTCATGACTTAAAACCATATTAAATTGATTAAAAATCACCAAAATTCATAATATGATATAAAAATCAATAAATAATAATATAATTACAAAATTTTAAAATTATCCTCATCTGAAAAACTGGGTGTTACAATCCTACCCCCCTTAGAAAAATTTCATCCTCGAAATTAAAATGTTCATACTCCTTCTAGGTCAAACCCCCACAATCAAAGTCTCAGAACTTAAACAAATCATACGATTTAAAAGGACGACATACAGGGTCATGGCATACGGTGGTAGTGGAAGTCTCATCTAGGTATACTAGTCATGCTAAACCAAAACGGTCATAGGGTATCAAAATATACAAGCAATTAGGGGTGTTAAACTGGAAAAGATACATAAATAACAAATCATCAAAACTGTAAGATAGTCTACCATCCTATACGAAAACTGGTACTTATCAAAAAATAAAATAAGATAACTACCAATTATCTATAAAGGAGTACTATTCAAAGAAAAATCAAAATCAAAAGTTAAAGAATAAAAGTCAATTGCATTGAAATCCAATCACAATATATATATATATATATATATATATATATATATATATATATATATATATATATATATATATATATAGAGAGAGAGAGAGAGAGAGAGAGAGAGAGAGAGCGTTATAGAGGGAAAAGCTAGCATTATGTAAAGGTTATGTGGTTCGTGTGTGTATGGGTGTATGTGGACATGTTCATATGGTTAGATAGTAGGCATGTGTGTATGTGAAATATACATGTAAGTGTATATGAGGATTTGGCTTTCAAAACAATAGCTATCCAGTTACACTACTCATGGCATATTGGTTAACAATCTACAATACACAACCTATTTACTCATAGCATGCATGGCTAACCATATATATATATATATATATATATATATATATATATATATATATATATATATATATATATATATATATATATATATATAAAGAGGTAGAGATTTAGTTATGTATCTATATACATTATAACATGTATGCATAAACTCTATATATATATCTATATAGATATATAAATATAACATAGAGAGGAAGGGTTAGGTTTACATGACAGTGTATACTAAGTTAGGGTGTGTGTGTCCTTGTACATGGTTATAGCTTTAGTATTGAAAGGTTAAACCCAGTTTTAGTTCAGCATTTACATACAAAATTTGAAAATAAACTAACATTTAAACCAGTGTAATATTAACATAATGCAGTTTCAGATTGACAAGTTCAAACACAAAACTCAACCAATTTCTTTAAGAATTGAAACCTTGTGTATAAGATACATGTGCAGTGATGTAACAAAACTAATAACATAAAATTTATATTTAATTTACGAATTTAAACTGGAAAAAGCAGAGAACCAGTCTCTGATACTGTACTGTATCAGAAATATTGGGGTTTTAAAAATTTAAACATCAACAACATATTAATATGTATTTAGATAGGTTGGTAATCAAAGTGTAGCATGCATACGTATCAGGCAGGTGTCTGTGTCCACTATATATATCCTCATGTCCCAATATATAAATCAAATTCTATATCAAGACCAACATTTAGATTCCTACCAAGATTGCAAAGTAGGTGATTGATGTAATCAAGACAGTTTTATTATTATTATTTAATACAAGAATAATAGCAAGAAGAAAATAACGATAAAATCTGTTCTGCTTATCTGTTTAAAAGAAGGAACCATTTTGAAACTAGAGCTATAATATCAAATCCAAGATAAGGTCTAGCAAAATCATCGATTCATTGTATTAAGAAGAAATTCATAGTAAGAATTTACACAAAGGTTTATTATAATAATAGCTAAAGCTACTCCAAAGTTAAATAATGAGAAGCAAAACAAAACAAAACAAACAATAATTCCCCCCTTTTTTGAGAAGGACTGAAACAAAAGTAGAGAAAACATGTTCAAAATATTTAAGGTACAATCTGATAATCATATGCGTCTATCCAAAATCATGGTGCTCCAAATCCTCGTCATACTAGTATGCAAGACAATGATAATCACAGAGTCATCGACTAAGGCACATACCTCTAGGTTCATGGTATTTAAAATTTCTGCATTGTCGCATACGACGGCGAAAACCTTAAATTTCCACACCCGAGAAATACGTCCAAAATCTGACTATATGTCCTCACTATGCCAGCTAACATGACTATCGAAGATTCTAGATCCCATAACTGAGGTGACCTAGCCCGTATAATTTTTTTCAGAAGAAAAACAAACAAACATAACACAGAAACAACAGAACAAATTGATCAGTCAACAAGGAACAGATGGAATCAAATTTTAAGATAGTTATAAGAGACAATTGCGGGAATAGAATAGAGAAGAACGGAACTTGCAGCAAGATCTCTAATGGTCTGTGCATCCTCGACTGTCCTGACGATAGCTCGCCCTGCTGGTTTCCCCTGGTCTGCAGCTGATGCTGCATGAACCGCTGCTGCTGAGAGAAATCGAAAATAACGGGAAAAGGTCTCTATACAGACGAAGGTGCACCTCCAATGTAGCAGAAATGCCAACCTGAGTCGGCACAACAGGAGCTGCGGTCTCGAGGCCCTGATGAACAGGACGAGAGGTGGCCAACCTCTCGATAGTATTCCCCGAACCGGAGCAATGAGATCATGTCTCCATAACCATCATGAAGACGGATCAAAAAAAGAAGCAATTACTGAGAATGAAGCGAAAAATCAAAGGAGGACAGTTTATATTCAAGGGAAAATAATAAGCAGCAAATTTAGATAAAAGGAATCTGATTAAGTGTTTTTCCTAGTGTGATTGAGTACCTTCAAAATTATATCCTAATCCTACTGCAGGTTGTAGTGATATTCTAGTTCGAATACCACTACACAAACTCGACCTGCATGGCCCACCACTAAAAACGTGTCACGACCCGCACCCTAGAGTAAGGGCACGAGACGTGGGTACGTCCAGCCTACGCCGCAGTGTCGGCGGTTAGAACGCTGTCCTAGGTCTTATGCATCTAACAGTATAAGGCTAAGCAGTTTATACTCCCCGAATGGGGGTGACATAGCAGAATGTAAACTCAATCACAACTAAGGAAGAAGAAGTGCGATATGATATAGAACTCAAAATGAAATACAGATGATCAGAAGAGTCTAAGTGTCTAAGATAACAACTCAGCAAACATCCAGAAATACAAAGTCTCAACTACAGAATATGAAAGAATATATACAATCCAGATCTCAAATGACAGAAATAGTAAAAACCTAGACTAGGGAGCCTCAGTCTCTATAGCTAGTAGATCCGGCTGGAAATTCGGATCACATGTGTCATCTAGAGCTGTCCCATAAAAAGTGTTAACACCAGCCTCATTCTCGTCCTCTGTAAACATATCAACGGTGCCCAATCAGGATGGAGCGAGCACAATATATCTCAATAGATCATAGCAGGTTAGAAAATATAATCATGCAGTAAAGTAAGATACAGAAAACTGAAAGAAAGTACAGAATGTAAATGAGATAGCTATAATAGAAATATCTACTATAAATAGAGAACTAACAGTTGCTAGTGAGTCAGAGTACAATATAGACATATGAATGGCATAGGATGATTCTGATGCTACACCACGGAATGATTCTGATGCTACACTACTTGGATATTATTCACATGTCCACTTCTACTCCCCCGTACCCCCAATCAATACACAAGGATCCAGCCAGGTTATGTTATGATTCATGTAATGGCCCCCGAAGGATGGTACATGATAGTCCCATAAATGGGGATTCTAGGAATTCCCATAAATGGGTGATTCAAGGAAGACTCTATGATCATGAGAGTACATGTCACAAGTGATTCAATGAACCATGAAGCATAGTGATACACATTGTAAGTGAAACACACAGAACATGTAGTATCCGATGCTCCCTGAGGGGATAACATCTCAAAAAAGGATCCATATAGTACTAATTCGTGTGACCAATGTGACAGCATCAAGTAAAGTAATTTAAAGTAGGAAATAATTCTAACAGGATATGAAATGATCATAGAATGTACTCGCCTGTATCCTGAGTATCTGAAGAATATCTACTGTCCGAGGAGTGGTATCTGTCTCCTATAGAACAGTACAAGCCACTATAAGTCTAAAATGATAATAAGATGCAATTCAATGCATTCTATATGAATCTAGGTCAATCTAGACCAAAGTTAACTCTTGGTCAACTCTGGTCAACCCTAGAAGTCAAACTAGGTCAACTAAGTCAAACTTAACCCAAACAAGTCTGATAAGTCTCACTAGGCCTAACCAAGCCTAGTCTAGCAATCACACACCAATCACAAGGCTATACAAGCCAAACACAAGCCATCACATTCAATATTAGACATAAGAGAAGGAAGCTAGCATGTAAGCTAGGTGTGTGTGTGAACAAAGAGGTGTACATAGAAGAGGATAGACTAGCTAAGTTGTAACTAACATGCATCTATATCCTACAATTATCTATATACATCATGGAAATCATTTAGAGAGGGTTACAAGGCATGGTGGTTCACATATATGAAATCTGAATCTAACTAGCATTCAATAACAAGGTTAAGGGTTAACATTTACATATTAATATATATATATATATATATATATATATATATATATATATATATATAAATTAAGATAGTAACATACATTTCTCACATATACATATATATCTAACTTGGCATAGATAATCTCAAATACATAGATAGGCGACAATATAATATATGCATCTCATATATATATATATATATATATATATATATATATATATTCATTTACATAGGGATAGATAGAGGCATATGTGATAGTGTACATGTGTGTGTGTGTGTGTTGAGAGTTCAGGAACCTATGTGTGTTGAGAGTACATGGTGTAGTGTGTGTACATGACAATGTGACATGGTGTCAAGTGAGGGTTAAGTTATAGTGCCAATGTGACTTGGTGTGTGTGGGTGTTCATATACATGTTATATATATGCTAGGAGGGACTGCTCATATAGTTCTATGTAGAATGGTCAAGAATGAAGGGGGTGAACAAATATAATGGTTGATATCCTAGTGATGTAGAGCATCACCTGGACAAAAGTGAAAGGATCAACTGATACTGAATATGTATCAAAAACAGAACATTAGTTCTATACTAATAACTCATCAAATTAGAAGAAAGGGGTTGTACAAATGTGAGGAATGAGGGATATAGAGATTGAACATTATGTGAGATGTGGGTTGATATCCTGGCTTAAAGACTGCACATGTATGGAGGCATGATGCTCAAAACTGGCAGATGAGGTCTGATACCTTAGTGAAGTGGGCAGATACTACTAAGGGTGTGTATGGGATAGAACAGTGGACTAACATGTCCAAACCCTGTCCATATATGGACAGATGCAACGGGTAATGGTTCTTGATAGGAAAAGAAAGGAATCTGAGTATTCCAATAAGTTCTAGACTAAACATCTAATGAAGGAAACATGAAGAATACTTAGACCTCAGTTATTGACTGAACCAAGGTTTCAAACTGAACATCACAGATGTTCATGTCTGAACACAAAATCCCCATGGACAGGACAATAAGAAATAATAGTAAAACTCACCTAGTCTGTACATCCAAATATTACAGTAAGAAGGAAGGGCAGAAGAATCTGTAGACCCACATTTGATGTGTAAAGGAAAATGATGCATGATATGACTGAGCAATGGACTGATCTTAACATCTATATGCATGACATTCCTTGTATGGCAACTGAACAATAACAACAATGAAGGGATAGTTCAAAACTGGACCAAGGTTTCATCTAACCATACTTGATACAAACCTGAACTAAATAAACATCTGATCCTATCATGCCCGATATCAACTGGACAGAAGCATGATGTGGGTATGAATAATGGTTAGATGTCTGACATGGTTCAAGAGATTTGAATCATGTAATAATACCTCAATCAATACTCTGATACATGGTATGCAGGTCATTTACTAGTGTGGACAGATGGATAGATGCATATATGCATTACAGCAAGGAGAAACATGTATGCAGGACAATTATGCAAGAATGCAGTGAACTAACATGATGTATAGGAATTAACATGACCATTTGACATCAAATTTAATTAAGAAGGATTTAAAACTCTGAAATCAAATCAGAGAATAAACAATGTATCAGTGAATGAAATCTCAAAAGCCAAATGTCGATTTAAAACTGAACTCCCACACAATTCATAAACCCAACATGATAGGATAATCCCTGATACATATAGGTGTACAACAATTAATTTAATCACATAGAATAGGTTAATCAAAATCGAATTTAAACTCTCAAAAAAAGAAAGATAGTAAGTATCAGAAATTTAGGGAAATTTCCAATTCGAAAACCAATACCCAATGAATTTGAACTAACAGGCATATAGGAATGTTCCCCATATGTACTCGTGTTTAGGGGGGGTCCATTCGTGTCCAAACAGAGAAAAACCCAGTGTATCAGTACACGTGCAGTGTAGTGTCGTACAGGAAGAACATGATCTCGTGGACACGACACGGTGCGCCATTGGCCACGTGCTTGTGTCCACGTGTTCGCCAGAGATAAGTCTAGGTGTCCAACCGCCTGCAAGAGGTCCACGTTGTGTCATGTCCAAGTTACGAGCCCGTGTCAGTCGCGTGTCTATGCGCGTGTGCTGCTAATGCACGAACAATGCGGGTTCGATAACTTTTCGAATACTCTACCATCTCACCCCAAATTTTGGGAGGATGGTGGCAGAGGTTGCCCCAACCTCTGTACCAAAAATCGTGTCACGAGAGGCCGTGTCATGTCCCACAGCAAGCCCGAGCAACAGGGCATGTGTACGGCTGCTCGTGCAGCGAGTTCGTGTCCATTTTGGACACGGACACGACTCGAATTCGTGCTCAGAGATTGTGGTTCGTGATCCAGACATAAAGGGCTACAACACTGTTCAAATAGAATTTTAAAATAACAAGATTTTATTCATTCAAGCATTTCATCAAACAATTAGCAATACAACCCGATACGTGTCCGATACGAACACCAAACCGAGTCTAATTCCTACCAAACTTGAGGGACAACTAGGGTTGACCTCAATGAATACAATCATGCAAAGAAATTGGGAAATGGAAGGGTTTTTGATAGGTTTTACCTATTGAGAGCAAGTCTCAATAAAAGCCCCAAATTAGATAATCCCTCTTCCCCAAATTGTGTCCAAAAGAGCTCCACTCCTTGCAAGCAAGCCTCCTTCAATCTTCCCTCCAGATTTTGATCCAATTGCAAGAGGTTGGGATCAATTTGGTGGAGAAATGGAGGAGTTAGGCAATTTGGAGAAGAAATTAGGGTTTCCTACAAAAGAATGTTCTAAAGGAGGTAAGGGGTGTGTAGAGACATTATATAGGCTGAAGTTAGGTCTTGGTTGGGCTGTTGTGGCTGCCTAAAATGAAGAGCTAGGGTTAGGGTTTCAAGTCATGGGCCAATGGGCTTAAGTCATAAGTTATTAAATCACAAGTTATTGCATTAAACCATAAGTCATGACTTAATTTTACTAAACCTAATCCCCTCATTTAAAACCAATCTCTAATGACTAAAATGGGTTAACTCAAGTTAGACTAGGGTTACCATAGCTAGGATTAGGTTCTAGGCTAGTCCACTAGGTCTCAACAAGTCAAAGTCAAGCTAGAATTCACCAATTCAATAAATAATCAAATAATTCAAATAAGTCAAAATGACCAAATTACCCCTAGGCTAAAAATGATAATTAAATATCCTAATGACATGGTTAGGCTCTAGGTCATGCAGTCACTAGGGTTTCACTAGCAGCACATCAAAATCACAAGTCATGACTTAAAACCATATTAAATTGATTAAAAATCACCAAAATTCATAATGTGATATAAATATCAATAAATAATAATATAATTACAAAATTATCCTCATCTGGAAAACTGGGTGTTACATAAGAATAGATAATAAAGGATCTAAGCTGCTAACAGTTCTAATATCACATTTAAAGGTTCATCACAACACAGCATCTATAAGCGAAAGTAAAATAAGCACAGACTTAATAATACACTTCCAAAGTATCTAACTGGAGACAAAGTCCAGTATCCAAATATAAGTTCAAAACAAAGTCTAAGTCTCAAAACACATGAAAGATAACTAAGCAAGGTTCTCCGTCGGGGTCTCTTCTGGAGCTAAGGCCAGGTCTTCAAAATCAGTGCCATAATATGTATCACATAGCATTTCCTCCTTGAAAAGTGAACCTACAACGTTATCCTGTCAGGACGGGAGCAAGTACTTGTACTACAAACATATAATACTGATCATGTGATGGAAAGAGATAAAATAACGTTATCATGGCATATCTTGATTTATCCAGTTTTAGATACATTTCATCATGGCAATATATTTGTTTTAAAGTTTAAAACTGTAGCATGTACGTGATCGGTCAATAGGTAAATAGGATGTACAGTGGTACATATCAATTTTCTGATGTACGTATGTACACATAACAGCATCGGTGTATGTCCATACACAAATGCGGGACCAGAACATACGACAAAGTTACATATAGAATATAACAGTGCTCGGTAAATACATACGGAGAAGGGGGCATGATCACGTACTCAACTAACAGTTTCTCCATTACCCGTTTTACAACATGTGAGTGATACGAGAACAGTATAAAACATGTAAAGGATACTGGGAGCAGTATAAGCATGGTAGGTACTGAGAGCAGTATAAAGCATGATGGATACTCAGAGCAGTATAAAGCATGACATGTACTGAGAACAGTAAGAAGCATGTGAAGATATGACTTGCAGTCATCCAGAAAGCAGTATTTTAACATGATTTAATCACAGTTTATTATTTATACGCGGTAAATAAGTTTGTAGGGATACTTGCCTCGAGCAAAGCAAGAATAAGAATATGGAGATACAGATGTCCGGTGTCCTGTCAAAATGATACACAATCTCAGTCTCTAAACTATGTTCAAGATTTTATACTAGTGGTATGACACAATTCCTAACTGGATACTAGCTAAGTGGTGACCTAGCATAAAAAGTCTAATGTGGGGTGACACTATATCTAAACCAACACTTAGGGTTCTTAGGAACACAAAGATCATTTTAGAGTTTTACAAAATCCAAACATGTAAATATATACACTAATAATAATAATTAATTACAAATTAAGGATAATACATAAGTAAAATCTACAGATGTAGTCAAATGATAAAATAAATATCACCAACGTGTCCAGAATGGTCAAATTAGCTAGGATAGCCTACCCATAAGTCCATTTTGGACATAGGGGCAAAACGGTAATTTTGAGTCAAAATGATGTACGTTGTTGGACACACTTTGGACCGAAAAACGTGTCAGGATAGAAGTCTAAAAACCTAACAAATTATATATCCACGTATCCAGAATGATGATACGAACCCAACGGTATGTCCGAAATAGAATTCCGATGACCCGATCACAAAATGGTTCGTTGACCTGGATAATGGTATCCGATTTGCACAGAAATGCGTGTCGAAGCCAAAGTCCACAAAATCTAACAAAGCATATGTCAACGAGTCCAGAAATTATGACACGAACTCAACAGTATATCCGGAACTGGATTCCGATGAACCAATCTCAAAATGACACGTTGACGTGGATATTTAGAATTCGGTTTGCACAGAAATGTGTGCCGGAGCAAATGTCTTCAAAACTTAGCAAATTATATGTCAACGAGTCCAGAATGATGATACGAACTCAACGGTATATCCGTAACTGGATTCCGATGAGCCGATCTCAAAGTGACCCGTTGACTCGGATTGTGGGACCCGCTTTGTACAGAAATACGTGCCAGGGTCCACGTCCTCCAAATCTAACAAACTTTATATGAAAACTTGCCAGAACGACGCTACGAGTCTACTTGTGGTGTCAGAAATTGAATTCGAAGTCCCGGGTTCAAAAAATGGAATTTAACAAGTGCAATATTAAGAATTCGGACGGCCAACTTTGACGTCAAATTCGACCAACCAAACGTGCTTACAATGAAACAAAACTTAAGGGGTAGGAAGAGGGTTATACTAGCTGCGCACAAGAACTGGTAGTACGTCAACCGGAGCTACGACGGCGGAGTTACGAGCTGACGAAGTCGGCTCCACAAAACTGTCCAAAAATAGTACAATTTAAAGTATCAACTTGGTGGCCAGTTTTAATGTATCAAACGACGAAATTAACTGACGAAACTTGAGGGGAGTAAAGTACTATATACCTATATTATGACGGAGCAAAGAGTTCGTCGATCCAACGGTCGAATCTTTCGAAAAATATGCACGAAGTTGCTACGACGGAACGCATGTTTCGAGTTCAAAACTCGAGCGTCACGAGAGATTCCGTTCAAAATGCACGAATCACCTAGACGGCGCATCCCGGAGGACGATGGCCGCCACGGAGAGGTCGCCTAGGGTGCGCCC